>OVBJ01000175.1:34680-83385 GCA_900406535.1 Noccaea bulbosa | reverse complement strand
GAAAAAATGTAAACAATAAAATTAATATAGAAACATCAAAAAGAAAAGTTATGAAGATATATATATAAAGAAAAGTTCTTATTTAATTTGAATAAAAATTTAAAAGATTATCAATATTTAATATTTGTTTTTGAATTTTTTTTTTTAGTCAAAATCTATATATTAACAACTATATATTTATTTATAGTAGACTATATTTGTATTTTATAAAATTTATAAAAACAATTATTTCCACTTTCATGTATATTATATAACTATATATTTATATATATATATATATTTAATTTTCACTTTCTAGAGTATATTTGTATTTTACATTCATATAAAGACTAATCTCCCAATGTAAAAAAAAAAAAGTATAGATCACCAACGGTATAGTCAAAACATCATTTATTTCCAATTTTCCTTTTTATATTTGGCATCCAGCTAAGTATGTTAAATTTCACATAAAAAGGGAAATAACTGATTAGAAACAAATATTATAAAAGGAAAGAAATCTCATTAGCTTTTATCTTTTTCACCAAGTGACAAAATTTTAAAAAGTTTACACTTTCCATGTTTGACTTAATCTCTTAAAAGTTAAAAAAGAGTAACGGTTGCTGTCCACACCACACACACAAATGAAAAGAGTAACGGTTGCAAAAATAAATTTTTAAAATAGAATAAAAAGAGTTGTAAAACTCAGATACTCTTGTCAGTTGAAGAGATGGCATCATCAGATATCAAAGACAATTGATTGGGCAGAATCCAAATGTATACAACACGTGTAAACAATCACTATCTCCCTTTTCTATGTTTCCTTGCATAACTTTCTATGTTTTTCCATATTATATCTTATTTTACTCTTTTAAATTAAATTTCCTTAATTAACATTGGTTTTTGGAAAAGAAAACAAACAAACATTTGAATTTAAGTAAAAACAGTAATGATTATATTAAGGGACAACTTAGTTTCAAACTTTCAATTCTCTTTTTTCTTTCTAGCTTGGGATTGTCCGTGGACTAAAAATGATATATAATTATATCTCCTTAATTCGTAGATTTTTGTGTGTGTGGAAAATACAATAAAGTAGTTCGTATTTGCATAACGATGATCAGATTATTGGGTGTTTTTTCCTCATGTCAATTTTGAATTACATTTTAGAAAAAACATTAATAAAATTATACATACTATGAAAGTATAGTATACCTTATCAGTAGCACAAGTATAACCTATACTTTAACAATAGCACAACTATAACTAACATTTTCATAAGATGTAGTATACTTCCTATGACAAACAAAATTATTAATTCGATTTCGCATAACGACAATTATATTAATTTGATTTCGCATAACGACAATTAATATAACTTTTTCAAAAATTTGGTTCACATGTTACAAATATACAACTTAGTTTCTAAAATTCAATTCATAAACCGCGTAACGACAATATATAACAAACTGATCCGATGTCGTTATTTAAAAAAAACAAATTGCTATTTGTTTAGATTTTACAGTAATTATATACATTGTGGCACCACTATAAAACTTTATAGTTTAACGATTTATCATAATTTATATGATCTATTTTACATAAAGCTATAGTTTGTATAGAGAAAAATATTTTGTTAGGCTTGATATCGAGTATATTGCTAATACTAATGGTATATTAGCGAAGTACTGAATAAATAAATTTAATGATACAAAAGGTTTAACCACGTGGCGTTGGAAAGATAAGGTAGTAAAAACCTTCTTCTTTCGTTGTGTATATATATATGGTATTGTTCTCGGGTACATCTACCTCTTCTCCAGTTTCCATATCTCTTAATATTCTATATAGAAAAGGTTTTCATTCCTCTGTAGACAACTCAATGAACGGCTCTCCTTTTATGTTCGTTTATATCAGGTATTTTTTTTTTCAATTTCTTTGTATTTCAGCTCTATTGCAATCCAATCCTACATTGTTCAAAACAAAAAGTCCCTTTTAGGGTTCTTTCTAGAAAACAGTATAGTACCATACTGATCTTCAATATATAATCTTCTGCATATCTGATTTCTTCACTGCCTTCCGTATATGAATTTCTTTTATAAGTACCATACTGATTTTCAATATATATATGATCTGTATATCTGATTTCTTCACTGCCTTCAGCATATGAATTTCTTTTATATATATGATTTCTTCACTGCCTTCAGTATATGAATTTCTTTTATAAGTACCATACTGATTTTCAATATATATATATGATCTGTATATCGATCTGATTTCTTCACTGCCTTCAGCATATGAATTTCTTATATATATATGGTTCCATATAGTTCTTCAAAATTGAATTTCGTTCTTCACTGCCTTCAGTTTATGCACAAAGTTTTACTCTTCTTTAATTTTGATTTTTTTTTTTTGGTTTCTCTCTGAATATGAATTATCAGTTTCTTTTGTTTCATATTTATGTTTATATTTTCGTATTTTTGTATTTATATACTGGTGTGATTTTTTTTTCCAGAAATGATCAATGGTGTCATTTTGATGGATGCACATGTTTTTAGATTCTACCTTTTCGCAAGCTTTTGTTGTACATATATGTAGATTTTGTTTTTCATATATACTTACAAGCTTTCTCACTATCCGTTCAGCTAAGATTTTCGTTCTTCATTGCTTTGGCAGTTTAATTTCTAGATCAACTGTATTTTTCAAAACTAATACATAACCACATGTAACATGCTAGTGAATATCTTTAAACCACAATAGACTACTAGAGACTGCCGATTAATTTAATCGCTCATGATTTCATTTAAGAACATAAAAGTATTTTCATGATTTGATTTTCAACAGCTTGAAAATGTTTCAATTTGATCTCATCAATTTAACTCTTATCTGATGTTTAAAGTCTAAGTAGCAGCATGCTTATTATTAAAAAATGATTCAGATTTATAAAATTAATATGGAAAGAGTTGTTGTACTTATCANAGTTTTTTTTCTTTTCAAGTTTTTTTTTTTTTTTTCCTTTTTTTTTTTTGTCGACGTTGTAAGTTATTCAAGTACATACATATTATTCACTTTTTGAACATCTTACTTATCCGTTTTTTGTTTTTTTACCTAATTATCGATCGATCTTCCAGTTAAGAAAAAAGACTGTCACTATGGATTCCTATGACGATATCTTTGATCAGATATGCCAATTCAGTCCTTTGTGCCTTTCCCCGCCACAACAACCATTTACTTCGACAATGGTATCTTTCTAATTATTATTTCTTTCTTGCATTTAAATTTCTATATCAAATCTCTATTGTGAGATATATTGATCATAATATGAAAANTTTTTTTTTTTTTTTTTTTTTTTTTTTCTAAACTGTTGATTTTGTGCAATATAAAGGAATCTCTGCAAGACCTTGCAATTGAAGAAACTGAGAGAGTGGACGAAGAGACTGTTGCATTAGTCTCTAATCCTGCAATAAACGAGGTTAGCCCCTCAACGATTACACAATCCCCAGATCTATTCCCACTTCCAGAGACATTAACAGTTCTGCAAAGTCCACTTGAATGGGTACGTTACTTGCATTTTTGATAGAAATAAAATCTTTACTACATGCCATCAAAACTAAACCATTAATGAAAACATATTTCATTTTATCTAAGCAGGAGCAACAACAACTATTATGCAATCCACACGAGCATTTACAAGGCAACTTGCCACACGAACACTTGGATCAGCAATCTATATTAAATCAAAATGCGCTTAATGCTTTTCAAGGACCAAGTGATTTTACAATGGTAAATTAAGCACTTTATTTTTAATTTTTGTAATCATTGGCTACTTTTAATTAGTTTTGATGAATGTATATCCATGAGCCAGATAGATTTTGATCAACTAATGGAGGAAGTAGACAGTGTTAATGCACATCCAACAGTGACTCAATCTTTTGAGTTACCAAATCATCTTCAAGAGCAATTTCCATCAGTACCTTCGTAAGTAACTAACTAATGAAATATATAATATTTTGTATAATTTTCTTACTGATTAACATATTTCAATCTGGATGTTATCTTCATGTAATACAGATCACAAAGTTTCCCGTCATATCCGACATACCAACATGCTCCAGTTGCTTCACATTCCAACATGTATAATCAGCAACCGCCTCCATTAGTTTTAGCTAACAGAGAAAACGAACCTATCGCCCCAAGGATGGTTACAGATTTGGCTAGGTATGATCATTAATGTATAAACAAACTCCGATGGTGCTTAATTAACTCCAATATAATATGAGAAATCTGAAAAAAAAAAAAAAAAAACTCGAAAGATTGAACCTTTAAGCAAAAAGAAGATCTTAGAAAAAAATTAAGGGATCCTATCACTATAAAACATTTTTCCTTAATGCTTTGAATTTACCTTTTCATCTTTGATTTTTTTTTTTGTTACAAAATAGAAGAAGAATTTGGTTACCAAATAGAATAAGAATTTGGCTTTACTTTTTCTGGTTTGATTTTCTTGGTTACAACCTAGGAAAAACATGAGCTGTTTATAGGTTGCAAAGCTAGAAATATCTCACAAATATATCTGATCTCTAAGAAGTTTCACGATACTATATATTTCGTATATAAACTTATATAAAATCGTTGACAAAAGAAAAATATATAAAATCGTAAGGAGGTGATAATCAGTATTCTAGAAATTTGGATCTAGTTTTGGATTTGATCCAATAAGATTGTTTTTAACTCTTTAATCATCATATTTTTTTAATATGAATTTATCTTCATGAATACAGATCACAAAATTATTCGTCATATGCGACATATCCACATGGTCCAATTCCATCACAATTCAACATGTACGACCATCAAGACCATCCGTTAGTTTTAACTAACAGGGAAGACGCACCTGATCTCATCCGTAGGTAAGATCATCAATTTTAAAACAAACACTGCAGTATAGTAATACCCACTAAAATCAAATAAACTAAAGACTAATCCTCTAAATATGGAAAGGAACACGGGAAAGCCGGAAAGCATAGAGAAATTTGGAGACACATGAGATAACTAATGAGAATACTCTTTCTTAGTGCTTTGATTTTACCTTTTTTTCTATTTGGATTCACTTAGTTACAAAATGGAGATATGCTATTTTTATGCTCCAGAGTTACATATATATATCTTAAAAGTCCTATCATAATCTCTATAAAACTTTACCATTATATTTAGGTTTTGTTNTTTTTTTTTTTTTTTTTTTTTTTTTTTTTTTTTTTTTTTTTTTTTGTTCAAATACCATTATATTTAGCTATATATGCTATTATTATCTTATTTTTTCTACCTTTAAAAACTAGATTTGTTTCCTACAGAGTTGTCCAATTTGTTTCTTTAAAGGTGATAACCTTCTAAAATATATGTAGAAAAACTTTACAGGTTAGATTTAGCATTAAGACTAGACTAATGGGAAAATTCTATTTATATATAGTATTTCTGGAAAATAGTATTGAAATTTATAAGCTTGACCCAAATAAAGCTTATAAATTTCAATACTGTTTTCCAATAATATTATAAATAAATAGAAGTTTGTTTAATGAAAAATAGGGAGAAATAGCCAATTAAATTGTGATTCAACGTAATGCTAGGTCACAATATACGCGATCGTCAAAATGATGTAAGGTAGGTCACAAACTCACAATATATAATTAGTCCGCAAAAGACACATTTTACTCCACAGACTATTTGCAACAGGCTATATCTAGTTTTCTCCGAAAGTGTATAGTTGCTTCACTAAAATTAAAATTATATGAGAACATTACTGTATATAAAAATAATTTGGGTTCATCATGCAGGGCATATCCTCTACAAAATCAAATTTCTATGACCCAACCTCTACCTCAAGTGACGCCGTCGAGCTCTACCAGGTATAAAGTTTACGTGCTTCAAAATATTTGTCAAGATGCGATACCGTAAACTCTGAATCTTTTATTTTTAGTCCTAATTTCCATAGGAATCAAGGAAACGTGGAAGAGCTAGTAAATCAGCCTTCGCCTCCGTTTAGTTACCCCACCCTCCACACTTATGCACAAATGGATCCAGGCACGAACTTATTCAGTCCCCTACAGGTACTAGATTTTTCTTTCTATGAATTAAACTATTTTTTTTCGTCTAGTTAATAATATAATAATTAAACATAAATAAATAAAGGAGATCGAAATAGAAAACTGGAGGCCACATCAATGGATGATATTGAAATATTATCCAAACAAAAAAAATCAATGAATGATATTTCAACCATGATGTTTTAGATGTTCTTTAAGAAGACAAAAAAAAGATATTCTTGATGTTGAAAGAACAGTAAAGAACATCAAATATTTTTTTTTTATATATAGGGCCCTTTTATACACAAATTTCATTTTTTTTTTTTATGAAAAATAAATTAGTATATATTTGCTAAAAATTTATTGATCATATGGATGAACATTACAGGACAGCATTTTGGTGAATATTGAAGTTAGATACCCAAAGCACGTTGAGTATGGAGGATCATCATCTTCTCCCCGACGAAGGGTATATTATTTTGTCCTATTTTGTTTTTGTTAGAAGAAATTTATAAAATAATAATAACTAATCACTGGAGGTCACGTTGGTAATTCTTCAACTCATATATTATCGATGTTGGAAAGACCAATAAAACATGCATGTACATTACAGAGCAGCGTTTTGGGGCGTCAACAAAGAAATGACCAAAATCAATTTGAGCATGGAGAATCATCATCATCTTCTGCTCAAAGAAGGGTATAACTTCTTAAAATACACATAATTCAGTAAAAAATAACAGTAAATTAATTTATATATTTAGATAATGCAGAGGATGGTCTCGCCAAAAAGAAATGATGATTCAACTGCAGCCCCTGAAAGGTTTACTCTCCTACCTGTTTAGGATAGAGTTTCTACATATTATTTTTTTATGGACGCATTACCCTTTTGAACATAATCAAAAATATGTTTTTCTTTTTAAACTCAAACAAAAAAAAGTTTAGATATTGGTTTTCAGTTAACTACACGATTAAGTAATTAGTATGTCGCATGTGATAAATAGTTGGTTATACGGTTGTTGCTTACAATTTTTTTCATATATAACTATATACTTTTATTTTTTTTAATTACTTTTAACCTGAGGTAATTATTTCATCACTCGTTGCTAAGAACAAAAATATTCAGGAATTAATCAGTGCTTTTACTCTCTTTTTTCAGGCTAATTAATAAATTATATGATCCAAAATATGAAAGCCTCCGTTTATATATCGACCCCCACTTGAGAAAATTTAACCTTATGTAAGAAGAAAGGTACCTAATTCGGAAATTTTACTGTAACTTTTATTTTTTAAATTAAACTTCTTATGGTTGTTGTATTTATGATTTTTTTTTTTTGTACTTTTGTATTTACTTATGAATTATATTGAGGATTTAGAACCAAAAACAATATTGGTGATGAATTGAGTACCATTGTTCTCGCTACCTTTCAAGCCCATTGTGATCATTCATGATTTTCCTTTTCTTAATCTATATGCTAGCAATCAAACTTAACCAAATTTCAAAACTGTGAAGCTTTCAGTGGAAGATCCATAAAAAAATCAGATTGGATCATTGGAGGGCGCACAATATTAACAACAATTATTGATGTAATATAATGTACAATATATATTATCTTAAAAGAATTAGTTCCAGAAATTAGTAAGTATTTCAATTAGGGTATAATCTTTGAACTTGCAAGTATGATCCAGTGATCCCTCTCCATCCTACGCCTGTCCGAAAAGAGACAACTTATCTCATACTTTTACTACTCTCAAACAAAGCTCCTATATCCCCATTTAACTTCTGTATCCATAGAAATGTGGACTTCCAAAATTATCCTTCTTTCATTAGTAAAAAAGAAAACGATGAAATCGAGATTGCGTCTCGCGTTCACGTTTTGACGTCTTCTCTCAGGATCTCCTCCTGTTTCTCCTCCTCTCTCTTCCACCTGCTCTTCCGCTGTCGTCAGTCATTACTGTTTTCCGTTGAGCTCTGCGTAGACGTTGTCGCAAGAGAAAGATTCTAGTGAGCTGCACCGAGCTTCAAAATCGAGGTATGTTTTCTCTATGTTGTTAGTGATTTGCTTTTTTCAAATGAAATTGGGTTTTGCATGAATTGGATTTGATTATGCACATTGAGTTTACAACTATGTTTTATGGGTCGATTAGCACGATTAGTACTCTGCATTGACGACGAACGTATAGCAGTGATTGAAAAGGTATAATTGGTATTACAGTATTACTTAGTAAGGTAAGAAGGCATAATTGTGGAAAAATATTCATACCAAAAAAATTGTGGAAAACTAGTATTACTGATTTAGTGACAATGATAGGTCCGAAAATGTGCTTATGTGGAATAACACTTCAGTCGTTTTCATAAATTGGCTAGCTCCGTTGATTCCATTTTTTAGGTACTATGGCATCAAATTTTTTTGGGCCAACCCTCGAATTCAATTTGATGTTATAAAAAATCCGTTCAAAAGTTATAAATAAATAGAAAAAAAAAACCAGTAAGATGCAATCTCTTAATTTATTCCCTACCCTTAAGTACTAANATTTTTTTTTTTTTTTTTTTTTTTTGACATCATATTTTCAGAATTATATATGTATATAGTATATAGCAAATTTTCTCTATTGCAGGATTCATGAAGAGACCTTTAACCGCTTGTTGTGGTGTAGGTGGTCTCTACAACTATACTGCTGATAAGCCTTGTGGGTCTAAAGGAGTTAGACATTGCGAAATTCCTTCCAAGTACGTGAGTTGGGACGGTATTCATTTCACCGAAGCCGCGTACCGATGGATCGCTAAGAGCTTGCATATATGGATTGAGAAAGAAAAAAACAGATATTTCTAGACGGTATTATTGTGAGAATTCTAGACGTCTCGTTTAGGGTCTTTATGCATGAAAAGTATCTACCGTTACCTTATCGAGTATTTTACCAACTATCCCAAAAAATTATAGTCCAAAGATATTTCTGTAAACAAAAGAAAAAAAAAATGCAGTGTTTTTAAAACGAATTAGATGTGCTTTTGAGTCATGGTTCAACTTGGTCCAACCGGTCGGACCGGATTTTCTAAGTTTTTAATAATAAATATATTTAAATAGTGAATATATAAAATATATATAAGTTTGTTAAAGTTTTAAAAATAAAATGTAAATATAAGGTAGTAAAATTATATGAATATGAAATATTTTGGTTCCATGAATAAAAATTATTATGATAAGCATATTTAAATATCAAAGTTAAAATATAAAAATGTTAAAGTTTTAAAAATAAAATGTAAATATAAGGTAGTAAAATTATATGAATATGAAATATTTTGGTTCCATGAATAAAAATTATTATGATAAGCATATTTAAATATCAAAGTTAAAATATAAAAATGTTAAAGTTTTAAAAATAAAATGTAAATATAAGGTAGTAAAATTATATGAATATGAAATATTTTGGTTCCATGAATAAAAATTATTATGATAAACATATTTAAATATCAAAGTTAAAATATAAAAATATTTTTTTAGAGTAATCATTCACCATTTTAAAAGTATTATTTTAGTAATTGCATTTTATAACTTATCAGTTATCATAGTTAATTATTACATAAATATAAAAACCGGGTTTTCTAATTGATCCAAACCGGCTGAGTTTCGGGTTTTTGCCGGGCTTTAATGGGTTTTTTGGGTCAACTACAATTTTGGGGTTTTATGAAATCCAACTCGGTTTAACCACCGGTTCACGGTTGAACCGGTCCGACCGGCCGGATCGGATCGGTTTTTTAATCACTGCAAAAATGCAAAAAGATATTTTTTGTGTTGTGGTGTCGGCCGGTGCTTAAAAGTCCACGCAAAAATAAAAATAAATCGCCTTGCCCCACAGTGCCCGGAGGGTGAACCACCACTATACATACTTATTGAAAGGCTCATGACTAATGATGACTACTCATTTTTTTTTTTTTTTTGGTTTTAATGACTACTCATCTTTCCAGCCAATTGTCATCCACTGTCTCTTTCCTGTTCTTGTGGTCTCCGTAAGTGCGAAAACATTTTGGCTCACTCACTGGCTCATTTGGCTCACTCACTGACGAATCTATACAACATTTTCCAAAACAAGAGATTATGCAATCATAATACCAAAAGAGATTATGCATCGCATGGCGTCTCATGTGCTTATGAGAAAGCTCGTGGGCTTCTTTTTATCTACTCTTTTAGTCACTAGCGTGAGCTCCGAAACGAAATGCCTGAATTTCAAGTCGATCATCAGTTTCGGCGATTCCATTGCCGACACTGGAAACTCGATCGCTCTCTACTCCTAACACACTTCCTGAATCCGCGTTTCCGCCGTACGGAGAAACCTTCTTCCACCACCCAACCGGCCGTTACTCCGACGGCCGCATCATCATCGACTTCATTGGTACTTTCTTTCTACCTAACCCGAATTCAAATAATCGAAATACGGTCTCAATTTGGTTATTTTGAAATTGAGCGATCACTATTTCTCCTCTGTTTTCTCTATCTCTGTTTTTCCTCTGTTTTATTGTGTTGACGCAAATTTTTAGTTTTTTTCCTTTTTTTGGTAACAATTTTTGGCGCAAGTTTTATTTCGATTTAATTTGTATAAAAATAAAAACGTCTGGAAACTAACGACAGGACAAATGTTTTGTTTTTACTTTGGGTTCTGTTCGCAGCTGAATTCTTAGGGCTTCCACATGTGCCTCCATTTTACGGATCTAAAAATGGAAACTTTGAGAGAGGAGTGAATTTCGCTGTGGGAGGAGCAACGGCACTTGAATGTTCCTTTCTTGAGCAAAGAGGGATTCACTGTCACACAAACACCAGTTTACGAGTTCAGCTAAATAGCTTCAAAGAGATTTTACCAAATCTATGTGGCTCACCATCAGGTGGTGAAAGATCAACACCTTTTTATTTTAATTTTTATTCTTCCAATTTTGCAGTTGAATTGAGCTAACCTGTAGTTGGTTTGATTTTATTTTTTTAGATTGCAGAGATATGATTGGAAATGCTCTGATTCTCATGGGAGAGATTGGAGGAAACGACTATAATTATCCCTTCTTCGATCACAAACCCGTTGAGGAGATCAAAGAGCTCTTTCCTTTTGTCATCGCTACCATTTCTTCAGCAATCACGGTAAGCAATATTCTTGGTAATTAGTTTGCAAGAAACTACACATTGTTGCGTTATTTTGGGACTAAAATGTTGTTGAATCTTAATCTAGGAGTTGGTCGATATGGGAGGAAAAACATTCCTAGTTCCTGGAGACTTCCCACTAGGATGCTCTGTAATCTATCTGACATTATATCAAATATCGAACAAGGAAGAGTACGACCCTCTAACTGGATGTCTGACATGGCTAAACGATATTGCACAAGACTACAACAAGCAGCTTCAAGCAGAACTCAACAGGCTCAAGATTCTTTACCCTCATGTCAACATCATATACGCCGACTACTACAACGCTCTCTTGCGTCTTTTCCAAGAACCAGCCAAATTCGGTTAGACTTACTTTGATTCCTCCACTCAATCACTGATTCAGTATTTGACTGGATTTTCCAATCAATGATACTGTCAGGGCTCATGAACACATCCTTGCCCGTTTGTTGCGGTACGGGAGGACCTTACAACTTCACCTTTGGTGTAATATGTGGGAGTGAAGGAGTTGGATGTTGTAATGACCCTTCAAAGTATGTGAATTGGGATGGGATCCATATGACTGAGGCTGCCTACAGAGTTATAGCGGGGGGCTTACTCAAAGGGCCGTATGCGGTACCGCCTTTCGATTGGTCCTGCCTCAGCTCCGAGATTCAGAACAAGGAGTCATTAGACACACACCGTATCCTTTTATGAACAACTGATATAAGCTTGTCTAGAACTTTGGGCGTCAGTCATATAATAAGAAAAAAAAAAAAAAAAAGTATATTTTCTAAGCTAAATCATGTAATGTATTGATAGATCTTGTATTGTATTTGTACGTATTTTGTTGTTTGTGAGAAAGTGGTGAGCATGTGCAATGCAAAGATGCTTATGAAATACCTAACATATATTTTATTAGGTTAAAAATCCTCGGTTTTCTTTTCTCCAATGAGAAAATCTTATTTAGGTGTTTAAGAAAAAAAAAATTTATTATAAATTTTAATTTTATTTATAAATAAAAACATAAAATATATTGTATTAATTGAAATTTGAAACATACTTACATACAAGCATTTTAAACATATATTTTGAAATCTTAAACGAAAATAAACATTCACTTGGAATCTCGGAATCTTGATGATCAGAATTACTAATGGACATATTCTCCAATTCTTGGTTGATTTTTTGATCAAATTTTCTCTCAAAAATTTCATCAATTTCATCAAGTAAATCATCAAAATTAATATGGGAAGAAGAAGCCATAATTCTTTGAAAAAAAATATTTCAAATATTATAGAAGAAGTGGAGTTGATTTGGAAAGGAGAAAGATATGAAAAAACAAATAAATCTCTAAAACTTTGGTTTGCATATAAAAATGTCCCAAAACAAAAAACAGAAGAGAAAGATGCAAGAACATCATGATGCTAATATGGTTTTAGACAGTGTAGACAAGTAGAGATGATGCTTTTTCTACCTAATGAAACAAATTAGTAAATACTAGGATAATGGTTATTGAGCTTAAGCATCCACAAACAAACTGCTCATACATATTGAGCTTTTCTTACCGTCGACACACAAACGGCTTTGAGCTTTACTTAGGGAAAAAAAAAACAAACACCAAATCTTAATGAATGAAGAGAGAGCATTTTTTGTTTTCCTTTTCAACAATTTCTTCGGTTCAATTGCTGTGTTACACGTTGCCACAAGCATGTGAGTTGGGACGGTATTCATTTCACCGAAGCCGCGTACCGATGGATCGCTAAGAGCTTGCATCTCTTGATTTGACATGCATTTCCTCTAAGAGCTGACCTAGGGTCTACGGAGACAGACCACAATCCCTTCAGAACTTGGAACAGTTTGCTGCGACTGCGAGCAAACTAAAAAAAATCACCTTCTTCTTTGGATCCTTGATTGTTCTTCTTTACCTTTTTTCAGTTAATTTTCCAAAATTTTGTGATTCGTAAAACACAATTTCTTGCAAGTTAATGGGAATAAGAGCCAAACGAACCTTTGAACAGTCAATATTTAACCAAATAAATATTATAAACGTTAACCTTAATTGGCCAGTGTTGATGCTAACATTTAGATAGTACTGAATCTTGTATGCAAAGTTCATTGTAGAATGATCATGACATATATAGTTTAGTGGTTTATATTAATGATGCCATTGTCACATTGTGTCATATTGAGTTTGTTGACAAACAAAAAACTCCATTGCTGAATAAATACACTATCTTGCTCGTAAACACAAACGGACCAAAAATATGAATTCAAAATTTTATTGTGAGAATTCTAGACGTCTCGTTTAGGGTCTTTAGGCATGACAAGTATCGGATCTACCGTTACCTTATCGAGTATTTTTACCAACTATCCCAAAAAATTATAGTCCAAAGATATTTCTGTAAACAGAAGAAAAATCAAAACAAAAATAGTAGTCTGCAAAAATAAAAATAAATTGCCTTGCCCCACAGTGCCCGGAGGGTGAACCACCACCATACATAAATTGCCTTGCCCCACATTGACTAAATGACTATATGACTAATGACTAATGACTAATGACTAATGACTAATGACTACTACTCATTTTTCCAGCCAATTGTCATCCACTGTCTCTTTTCTGTTCTTGTGGTCTCCGTAAGTGCGAAAACATTTTGGCTCACTCACTGGCTCATTTGGCTCACTCACTGACGACTCTATACAACATTTTCCAAAACAAGAGATTATGCAATCATAATACCAAGAGAAAGATAGAAAGACACTTGGGGCCTCTCGCATCGCATGGCGTCTCATGTGCTTATGAGAAAGCTCGCGGGCTTCCTTTTATCTACTCTTTTAGTCACTAGCGTGAGCTCCGAAACGAAATGCCTGAATTTCAAGTCGATCATCAGTTTCGGCGATTCCATTGCCGACACTGGAAACTCCATCGCTCTCTCTACACCTAACACACTTCCTGAATCCGCGTTTCCGCCGTACGGAAAAACCTTCTTCCACCACCCAACCGGCCGTTACTGCGACGGCCGCATCATCATCGACTTCATCGGTACTTTCTTTCTACCTAACCCGAATTCAAATAATCGATATACGGTCTCAATTGTGTTATTCCTCTATTTCTCCTCTGTTTTTCCTCTGTTTTATTGTTTTGGCGCAAGTTTTATTTCGATTTAATTTGTATAAAAACGTCTGGAAACTAACGACAGGACAAATGTTTTGTTTTTACTTTGGGTTCTGTTCGCAGCTGAATTCTTAGGGCTTCCACATGTTCCTCCTTTTTACGGATCTAAAAATGGAAACTTTGAGAAAGGAGTGAATTTCGCTGTGGGAGGAGCAACGGCACTTGAAACTTCCTTTCTTGAGCAGAGAGGGATTCACTTTCCTCACACAAACACCAGTTTACGAGTTCAGCTAAATAGCTTCAAAGAGATTTTACCAAATCTATGTGGCTCACCATCAGGTGGTGAAAGATCAACACCTTTTTATTTTATTTTTTATTCTTCCAATTTTGCAGTTGAATTGAGCTAACCTGTAGTTGGTTTGATTTTATTTTTTTAGATTGCAGAGATATGATTGGAAATGCTCTGATTCTCATGGGAGAGATTGGAGGAAACGACTATAATTATCCCTTCTTCGATCACAAACCCGTTGAGGAGATCAAAGAGCTCTTTCCGTTTGTCATCGCTACCATTTCTTCAGCAATCACGGTAAGCAATATTCTTGGTGATTAGTTTGCAAGAAACTACACATTGTTGTGTTGTTTTGGGACTAAAATGTTGTTGAATCTTTATCTAGGAGTTGGTCGATATGGGAGGAAAAACATTCCTAGTTCCTGGAGAATTCCCACTCGGATGCTCTGTAATCTATCTGACATTATATCAAACATCGAACAAGGAAGAGTACGACCCTCTAACTGGATGTTTGACATGGCTAAACGATTTTGCACAAGACTACGACAAGCAGCTTCAAGCAGAACTCAACAGGCTCAGGATTCTTTACCCTCATGTCAACATCATATACGCCGACTACTACAACGCTCTCTTGCGTCTTTTCCAAGAACCAGCCAAATTCGGTTAGACTTACTTTGATTCCTCCACTCAATCACTGATTCAGTATTTGACTGGATTTTCCAATCAATGATACTGTCAGGGCTCATAAACAATCCCTTTTCCGTTTGTTGCGGTACGGGAGGACCTTACAACTTCAGCCTTGGTGTAAGTTGTGGGAGTGAAGGAGTTGGATGTTGTAATGATCCTTCAAAGTATGTGAATTGGGATGGGGTCCATATGACTGAGGCTGCCTACAGATTGATAGCCGAGGGCTTACTCAAAGGGCCGTATGCGGTACCGCCTTTCGATTGGTCCTGCCTCAGCTCCGAGATTCAGAACAAGGAGTCATTCGACACGCACCGTATCCGTTGATGATTACAAGCTTGTCTACAACTTTGAGCGTCAGTCATATAATAAGAAAAGAAAAAGAAAACGTATATTTTCTTAGCTAAATCATGTATTGTATTGATAGAATTTTTTTTTGTTGTTGTTGGTGTGTGTGTGTGATGGATCTTGTATTGTATTTGTACGTATTTTGTTGTTTGTGAGAAAGTGGTTCTAGTGTTAGTAGCTAAATCATGATGTTGATAGGCGTTTGGCCCAAACCAAACCCACAAAAGGATTTGATTTGTGTACAACTCACCACAAGTTTTCCTGCGTCCAGGAGACTTGGTTATCTTATGATTTACGAAGTAAACATTTTTTAATTTGTGTGATTACGAAATTTTGTCTTTTAACTTTCGTCTTAAACGTGTGGGTATCTTATAAAAACTTTTTTCTTCTTTTTGACCAATGTTTACTTGTTTTAACTTTTAAGGCTTCAATAAGTAAGCTAACTACCATTCTTCTTTTAATTTATATAGACAAACTAAAGCTTTTTATATATTTGTAACAGTTATGCAAATATATGTATGTGATTTCTTTTCGTAGTTAAGATTTTATATATATATCAGTTTGACATTAAAATTTTCAAAATATTATATCTCAAAGATCTCAAATTGTTATAAGAAAATAGAAGATTTCGAATATTAAATTTTTGCCATAGAAGATTACTAAATTTAGCACAACTAAAGGGAAGATTACTTAAATTTTTGCCATAGAAGATTTTCTCTAAATTTTTTTATTGTACGATTTCCATAACATCACATTATTTTAAAAGTTAAGACATTTGTTAAATTTTGAAAGTTAACAGATTTGTTAAATTTATAAAGAGTTTATGTTAGATTTGGAGAGAGTTTGTATATTCATAAAATCAATCAAAATATTTTGTTATAATGGATTTTGATAATCTAAGGGTTATAGGCAATATTTTGGAAATCTTGTTATATGAGTTAAAATGTTTAAAATTCATGTTCCAATAACAAAGATTTTAATGGATTCATGAAATCATTAAAACACAAACTTTTTGAATAACAACTGATTTTGTATATAAATCACCAAACCAATAACAACAGATTTTAATAAGATTGTTAGAATTTACAAATCAAAGGTTTCTTAAAATTTTAGGAATTTTTTCAAATTCATCTACCAGTAACCCCCTAAGAGCAAGAGAAAGAGATCTTTTAACAACAACAAAAACAAAATTTAAGAGAGAAAGCTAAAAATAATTTTTGTTGGATGGACTGGAGACTTTTTTGGTTAGTATAATTGCTGAAACAGAGTAAAAAAACATTTCTCCGGGGGAAATAATGGCTCTTTCCAACAACTATTTTTCAATAGAATCACAAATAATTGAAAGAAACAAAGTGATTTTTCAATAGAATCACAAATAATTGAAAGAAACAACAACTTTTTAAACCCAAAGTCTCAACCCAAACCCTACAACAACACCCTAAACCACCAACTATGAGAGGGACATATGAGATTGACGAAAAAGCTATAGGGGCATAAGAGATGATATCTTAGTGATTTCGTATTCCGAAGAAGGGATAAGACGACGGCGACCGGAGACGAACCCTTCGGGCCTCTCTCAATTCTCCTCTGTTGATAATGAAGCTCGTGATCTTCTTTTTATCTACTCTTTTTGTGATCACTACAGCGAACTCGGAAACACAGTGCCGGAACTTCAAGTCGATCATCAGTTTCGGCGACTCGATTGCCGACACCGGAAACTTGCTCGGTCTCTCTGATCCTAACGATCTTCCTCACGTCGCGTTTCCTCCGTACGGAGAGACCTTCTTCCACAAACCCACCGGCCGTTTCTCCAACGGCCGCCTCATCATCGATTTCATCGGTTCTGTCTTTATTTTATTTTTTTCTTTACTCTTTACTCGAAGTGTGTACAAAGTTGAAATCGAAATCTTAGCTAATACGCCTTGAATAATTGTTATTAGGCCTTATTGGTTCTTGAACCTAGGCTTCTTTTCTATGGTTCTCTCTTGACACACAGCTGAATTCTTGGGACTTCCGCTTGTGCCTCCTTTTTATGGATCTGAAAATGCAAACTTTGAGAAAGGAGTTAATTTCGCGGTGGGTGGAGCAACGGCAATGGAGCGTTCTGCTCTTGAGGCGAGAGGGATTCATTTTGCTTACACCAATGTCAGTTTAGGTGTCCAGCTTAAGAGCTTCAAAGAGAGCTTGCCTAACTTATGTGGCTCTCCTTCAGGTAGTTGAAAGATCAACTTCTTTTCTCTTCTCTGTGTTTTTTTGGTGTTTCCTGTTTTCATATGCTTCTACTCGTAATATTGCTTTATTTTACTTTGTGTTCTCTTTTTTTTTATTTTTTAGAGTGCAAAGATATGATCGAAAATGCTTTGATTCTCATGGGAGAAATTGGAGGGAATGACTATAACTACGCATTCTTCGTTAGCAAACCCGTTGATGAGATCAAAGAGCTTGTTCCACTGGTGATCACCACTATTTCTTCAGCAATCATGGTAAAAAAAAAAAAAAAAACTTTTTTTCTTTCTAAATACCTCGGTCAAATTTTTGATCGGCCTGTCTGAGGAACAACAAAAGGACTAAACAGGAGTTGATCGGTATGGGGGGAAGAACGTTTCTGGTTCCGGGAGACTTCCCACTCGGGTGCTCGGTAGCGTATCTGACATTATATCAAACATCAAACACGGAAGCATATGATCCTCTAACAGGATGCTTGACGTGGCTAAACGAGTTTTCACAGTACTACAACGGGGAGCTTCAGCAAGAGTTAGACAGACTCAGGAAGCTTTACCCTCACGTCAACATCATATACGCCGACTACTACAACGCCCTGTCACGCCTCTTCCAAGAACCAACCAAATTCGGTTTGTCTTCTTCATCTTTCTTTCCACTGTTCGTTGATTTGATTTTTGCTAAACCGAGTTAAATCATCCAATCAGGGTTTGAGACCAGACCTTTGCCCGCTTGCTGCGGTTCAGGAGGATCTTACCACTTCACATTTGGTAAAAAATGTGGCTTTGAAGGAGTTGAAGCCTGTAACGATCCTGCAAAGCATGTGAACTGGGACGGTGTTCATTTGACTGAGGCTGCCTACAGATTGATAGCTGAGGGCTTACTTAAGGGACACTATGCGTTTCCTCCTTTCGATTGGTCTTGCCTAAGCTCCGAGATTCAGAAGAATGGATCATCTCACACACACATTATTCTTAAATGAAATAAGTTGGTCTGAAATTTTACTTCTTCTGGTCTTGGATCACGTATTGTATTTGACAGTTTGTATTGTTGTGATGATCAATAAATTGGGAAATTACATTTTCTATTTGTTTTTTAATGTGAATATTTGTGAAGGGAGTAGTTGGCCTGAAACGGGAAAAAAAAACCAAAAAATTCAAAAATCGCAATCGTGAACATTATTGTCTGAAGGAAGTAATGTGAGACAGAGACACGATGACAGGCCACGTGTCCTCACACTTTAAATCATTTAACAATGGTCGTTATTAGCTAAAATTACACATAACACATTTTGCACTGCTTCCTCTTCTTCTTCTATGGCGTCCCCAATTTCTCATCTCCTCAAGAAACTCAAAACCTTGTTTCTAATTATTTTGCTAACCACCACAGTCGAAGTAAGCTCAGAACAACAAGAGTGTCGGAATTTCGAATCGATTATCAGTTTCGGAGATTCGCTTGCCGACACCGGAAACTTGCTCGGTCTCTCCGAGCCTAACGATCTTCCTCAGGCCGCATTTCCGCCGTACGGAGAAACTTTCTTCCACAGCCCCACCGGACGTTTCTCTAATGGCCGCCTCATCATTGACTTCATCGGTAATTCTCCCTTTTATCTCTCTAATTACTTTGTCTTGTTTTGTTTTCGCTGATTTGTTCTAAATATGTGGGAAAGAGCCGTAAGTTGTCAAGTCTTATTCTCTTGCGCTCTTTCTCCGCAAGTTAAACAGTAAGAAATCTTCAGTGATTGATTCTCTTACTTTTCTCTAATCTGTCTACAGCTGAATTTCTGGGGCTTCCTTATGTGCCACCTTACTATGGATCTCAAAATGTAAGCTTTGAGAAAGGAGTTAATTTCGCTGTAGCCGGTGCAACCGCATTGGAACACGACTCTCTTGAGAGCAGGGGAATTAATTACCCTCACACCAATGTTAGTTTACAAGTTCAGCTTAAGAGCTTCAAGGAGAGTTTGCCGAATCTGTGTGCTTCACCTTCAGGTAAAATGAAGATTAGCACTCTGTTATAACAAGAAGTTGAGCCTGGAGATCTTACTCTTGTTCTTGTTATGTAATGGTTTCTTATAGATTGCAGAGAAATGATTGGCAATGCTTTGATCATCGTTGGAGAGATCGGAGGGAATGATTTTAACTACGGGCTCTTAGTTGGAAAAAGCCTCGATGAGATAAAACCGCTGGTTCCGCTAGTTATCAGTACTGTTTCTTCCGTAATTACGGTAAACATTCTCTCTATAATCCAGTTTCTTGATCTGCATAAAAACAGAGCTGTGAGACTGAGAATCTTGAAACTGAGTATCAACAAATATACGTGTCTAGGAGTTGATCAGTATGGGAGCAAGAACGATCATGGTGCCTGGGGACTTCCCAATAGGATGCTGGACAGTGTTTTTGACGCTGTACCGGACATCAAACAAAGAAGAGTACGATCCTTTAACCGGATGTTTGAAATGGCCTAGCGATTTTGTAGTACATCGCAACGAGGAGCTTCAGGAAGAACTCAACAGGCTCCGGAAACTTTACCCTCACGTTACAATCCTATACGCTGATTACTACAACGCCGCGTTGCATATTTTCCAAGAACCGGCCACATTCGGTTAAGATCAATTAAACAACCCTTTTTCCTTGGATGATTAATTTTATTACTAACTAACCAGCCAAGTTTTTCTCTTGCTGTGAATCAGGGTTCATGGACCGACCCTTGTCAGCTTGTTGTGGATCAGGAGGTCCGTACAACTACAATAGTGTTACTCAGTGTGGGACTAAAGGAGTGGATTCTTGTGTAGATCCGACCAAGTATGTGCATTGGGATGGTTTTCATTTGACCGAGTCTGCGTATCGATGGATCGCCACGGGTTTACTTGAGGGGCCTTACACGGTTCCTGCTTTCGACTGGTCGTGCCTCGCCTCTGAAGTCAAGAAGAGATCATCAGGCAAACAGTATTCTTTTAGCAGTAGGTGATGCGAGTTGTCCTCAAAGCCTTTGTGAGAGAAGAAGAAAGTTGCTGCAGAGTGAAGAGCTGTATTGTGTATGTATTGTATCACATTTCTCTTCATGTTTTGATCATGGTTATACAATTTCAATAAAAAAAATTAAAAATGATGTAATATATGCAATTTAGAGAAATAAAATCATAATATAACAAAAGTGAATTCATAACACTAATAGAATAAAGATCAATTTCCTCTTTATGCTAACACCGGTTTTAGTCGAGGGGTGGTCTTACACGGTTCCTGCTTTCGACGGGTCATGCCTCAACTTTGAAATCAAGAGCGGATCATCAGACAAACAGTATTCTTTGAGGAGTAGCTGATGCAAGTTGTTCTCAAAGCCTTTGCTTTCATGATTATAAAATTTAAATCACATCAACAATGGATAAATATAATATATGCAAGTTATAGCATAGAATCATAAACAGAAGTTTCATGACGGAATCAAAAATCAATTCCCGGGTTTAGTAAGTACATTCCAACTTGAAGTCTTGGACAGGGTTTGTTTGTTGAAGGGATCCGGTAAGTTTTCCGGTTTGATGATGATAATCAACCAGTAAGGCGAATAATCGAATCAACCGCCGGTTATAACATTAAACCGGAACTTATACCGCTTGCTTGTGATTTATAAACTTGGTAGTTTGTAATTGTACCAATGGAGTTCAAAATCTTCGTCTTCTTCAGAGAGGCTTCTTTCTCTGCGAGAAGCACACAATTCGCAAATTGCAATTCTCTCTACCTTGTCAAAATTGATTACTCCTTTTTTTCGCATCTTGCTGTTAATTTTTTCTGCTCCTCGCCGAGCTCCTTGGATTGACTGCAATCCTTCAAACCCTATTTTAGCGTCTGGGTAAACTCCATAAGAATCTCTCATCAGAACGAGTTTTGTTATTTCTGAATTCCAAACCTACAATCTCGATTCTATCATTCTCTGAGAATTCTCACAGACCCATCAATCAAATTCTCTCTTTGTAACGAAATCCTTTCTTCTGTGTGCACAAGACTGTAGATTTTTGGTGAAAAAAAAAAGAGTATGAAGAGCGAGAGCAGTGAACAGGGAGAGAGCAGTGAACAAGTCACTACTTCAGGGATACCCAGAGGAGGCCCAATTTATCTGCCAAACATGGTGGGACATGTTTCTACTGTGGACGAGTTCCAATCTTCTTTTCTCAATCTACTAGAGGATCTGGATGCTCACTTGTCTCTTGAATCTCCTTCCTCTTCTCAGCAATATGATGTCTCGTACGTATTCATTGCAGCATCAATGGGCTCTTCTTCTTCTTCTTCTTTTGCTCCGTTTAAACCTGGTATTCATGAAAAAGTATGTAACTGGGAATTTTGGATGCAGAATTGATGCTCTCAAGATTTATACGGAGGAGCAACTCACAGATATGGCTATGAAGGAAGCCTTTCAGGTACACAACCCATATAGTTTACTTTACTCTTTTTAACTGTCTTTGGAATATAAGAACTTGGGTCTTGATGATATGTTGGTTCTTATTTCAATCATAGGAAGAGGACCTTTCTCAAAATGAGCTCGAACAATATCTGGATGCTTCTCATACGTAAGTTATCTTTCCGGAAGTTTCTTGTATTTTCGATGTAATGCTCCTTTTTGTGTAAATCCTTGGTAAAAACGAATTGGTACTACTTGTTAAGTTTTTGTTCACAGGCTCAATATACTTCTTGAGTCCTGCTGTTTCAGGCTTTGTTATCTTGCAATTATAAGAGTATAAGGTTGTGGTGGTGAATGGTGATGGTCAGAGAATTTCTAGAGACAATGTAAGGTTGACTTAGACAATTGTACAACTGTAACAAACGGTTTGCCTTTGTATCTTGCAGTGAAGATCCATCGGCTGGGAACGGAGGAACGACTAAAAGGAAGAGAGCAGTAAAGAAGACGGTAAAGAAGACAGTAAAGAAGACTGAGGTGAGTTTATGTAACCTCACCTATTCGTGTATATGAGATATCTTGATACCATATTTACATGGATTTTAATTTTACTAATGTACTTGGATCAACAAGAAATGAGAGTTGGAGTACTTACTGATGGCTTTGTGGCATCTTTTATGATTGTCCAGGATGCTTACATTGCCAAAGTAGAGGAGCTTGCTAAACTCAAACAAAAACAGGATGAGGATAAAGCAGCTGTAAGGCTACACTGCTTCAGGTCTGTGATTACTATTTGCATAGTCTGGTTTTGCTGTTGTACCTCATATGTTTTGTGCTGATGTTTCGTTTTCAACTTCCGTTCAGCAAAACTTGTGAAAGTGGTGAAGATGCAAGTACATCTCCAGAAGGTCTTGAGCAGATGCAGTCTCTTAGGTCCATAGATAACTTTGCGGCAAGTCATTTTCCCTTGCAGTTTCTTTTTGAATGTGCTACTCACTGCTCATGCATCCTCGCTAAATATTATCATCTTCCTGTTTAGAACAGCTGGTGAAGCCATCAGAGATCCAGGGGCCGGTGGATTTGCTATTTCCTGAAGTCATTCTGTGTGTTGAGATTTATAACAGTCGCAAAGTGAAGGTACTGCATTGTTCTGTAAATTGTTAATGCACTAGGCATGTTTCTATAGAAATCAAAGCCTTCCTTCCTCACCTCATGCGGATATAGAAGATTAGACATTGAGGTAAAACATATGCAGCTCTTTTGACAATAACATCTGTGTATAAATTTTGTTCAGACCCAAGAATTTTTGGTTCTAGGACGTCAAATGTTGACTGAATTAAGGGACAAGATACACTGTCTTACAGATCATGTGATGGAAAAGGCTGGAACGTATGATCCATCTGGATACTTCCTCATAGAAGTAAGAATTTCATCTGTTCATCTTCTTTTCTTTTTGACGACTAAGCAAGTCTTGTTTCTTCTTCTGTGGTTTGATCGAATGTTTTTTTTTTTTTGCTTGTTTAAGGATGTCTTTCACAATGATTTAAGGAATTCTTCAGCGACAGATTACAGCAAACCCATATTAGAGTGGCTTTGGAACTCAAATGATGAAGCTCTAAAGAAATGGGAATCCATTTTAACCGGAGACTCACTGCAGAAGCAGAAAGCAGTTCTAGGTGAAGCGAAACCCAAGGATCTGCCTCGTTTTGTATCTGCAGACATGCATAGTACACGCTTCTGTGATTTAAGATTCAGACTCGGAGCTAGTTATCTTTACTGTCATCAGGTAAGACATCCATTCTTTTTTTATCTGCTTCTTTAAATTCCAATCCCATGAAGACATTTTGCACAGCAAAAACTGATTAATCTGAGAACAGGGAGCTTGCAAGCACATGATAGTGATACGGGACATGAGGCTGACTCATCCAGAGGATCTTCAGAACAGAGCGGCTTACCCGAGAGTCGTGTATCAATCGAAAACGAGGGCTCAGAAATGCTGCGTTTGCAAGATATATAGAGCTACCAAGTTTGTTTTGGATGACAAATGGGCAAAAGAGAACCATTCCTATTTCTGTGCTACTTGCTTTGCCCTTCTACACTACGAGGGAGGCTCTCTTAGTTGTGACTTCCCAGTCTATGATTATGTGTATGAGTGAAGACTATCTTCTTGTTGCAGAAATTTTATATAGAAAGAAGAAGAAATTAGTTGTACATGCAAGAAGAAAACAAAAAGGTTTTGTCTTGGCAATTTTTTATAGTGTATATAAATAAGGTTTTGTCGAAAAGTCAGACTATTAACTAGATTAGTTAGTAAACTCTCATTTACAAAATAGAAATGTTTATGTTTAGCCTAACCAATCATTAATATAACAAAGAAAAAAAAGAATAGAAAAAGTAGAGGAGCTTCCTTGAATTTCTGGCTCCTCTCGCTGTCTTCCCAAATTCAAAACTCAAATTGGTGTTCTCTCTAAAATAGAAAAGGTTTAAAACAAGATAAACACAACAGAAAATATAACTAATTATTGTTAGAGCAACAAAACAAAACAATTCGCATTTGGGACTTGTGTATCGTCATCCCAAGTTCTTGGAACAGCCAAATACTTTCTCAAGAACAACCTTGTAAAGAAAGAATATGGGAGCATATAGAGCAGAAGACGATTATGATTACCTCTTCAAGGTGGTCTTAACCGGAGACTCCGGCGTCGGAAAATCTAATCTCTTGTCGCGTTTCACCAGAAATGACTTCAGCCACGACTCACGTGCAACCATCGGTGTCGAATTCGCCACACGTAGCATCCAATGCGACGACAAGATTGTCAAGGCTCAAATCTGGGATACCGCCGGCCAAGAAAGGTAAACACAAAAGAATAATCAACAAGAAAGGTGAAAAAGCTATTTACGTTTTCTTGATTAACCAAAATTTAAACTTAGGTATCGAGCCATCACGAGCGCATATTACCGAGGAGCCGTTGGTGCGTTACTTGTTTACGACGTGACACGCCACGTGACGTTCGAGAACGTAGAGAGATGGCTAAAGGAGCTAAGAGACCACACGGACGCAAACATTGTGATTATGCTCGTTGGTAACAAAGCTGATCTTCGTCACCTTCGAGCCATTTCAACCGAAGAAGCTAAGGCCTTTGCAGAGAGAGAGAACACTTTTTTCATGGAGACTTCTGCACTTGAAGCGGTGAATGTTGACAATGCTTTCACCGAAGTTCTCACTCAGATTTACAGAGTCGTTAGCAAGAAGGCTCTTGAAGCTGGTGATGATCCAACCACTGCTTTGCCTAAAGGACAGATGATTAACGTCGGAAGCAGAGATGATATCTCCGCCGTTAAAAAACCTGGTTGCTGCTCTGCATAATAGACACACTTCTCTTTCTTTCTTTCTTGTATTTATATCATTTAACGTTAAACATTTTTCACTAATTTCCTGCAAATATGTATACATACATTCTTGGAATTATCAGACAAACAAAGTTAACACACAAGTCTCTCGGGTTTTTTTTGGGCTTTTAACTCTACAAAACGCTTTGCTTCGTGCTCTCTCTTCTCCGCTTTTAACGATCGATGCCTTTTGTAATGTACATGAAGATGTAAAGTCATTGTCGATGCACCATCTCGCGTCTCATGCTGCTTTTACCCATCTGCAAAATAGAGGTTAAGACAGCCTTATGAGTTCATAGCATTTTAGCATGAAGCCTTAAAAACTGCACACCCTGAGTGCAACACTAACTCGGGACATCCTAAAATGCTTGGTACTTAGGAAACGGAGCTTCTATTTTTCTGTTATCTCCGGCTAATGTACTGAAACCAATTGCAGATAAACCTGGAGAACATGGAACTAATTAACAAGTACTTAATATATGGATTCTAAAGCGTTGTTTATTAACAAGAACTAAAGGAATCTATCTGAGCTATCACAGTTGTAGACTGTCCATGGCATTACACTGACCAAATTAAGCAGCTTTCTCGACATCAATTTACACTAGAACAAATTTGAAGTTTTGAACATTTAGGTTGGTTTAGGAAGAATCACAAGATAAGTTCAAATCCCTCTATTGTTGGACTAATCCTAAACCCATAATCAAGAAGCAATATACAGAATTTAAGAATCGAGAGACTCAATTGAACAAGGGGAATCTCACCAGGAAACGCAGAAACGGAATCACTTTTCTTCATCGCGTTTCGGAGGCTTGGAACCCGATTGCAGCGAAGGAAGAGGATTAGAGCCTTTGATGATCCAACCGAGTGCGAAGAAGACGCCGCCGGCGAGGATCGCAGTGCCCCAAGCGTGTGAGTACCACTTGCTGTACTGCCGGATTGCGAACTTCCACTGCTCCCTCAGCGTCGCCTGATCCGGATTCACCGACTCTGGCCGGTTAGGATACGTCCTCCTCTGACCCGAATAGCTCGACCCGGATCCGATCTCCGGCGCCGGTTTCTTCGCCGACGAACAAGTGCTGTTGTTATCGGGTATTTGGCTCTTCCCAGACATTGTCGTCTTTCTCCTTCCTTCTTCGTCAGATGCTCAAAATGTTCTTTTAACGTCTAGAGCCACCGATAATGACACGTGTCGGGTTATACGATGAACCAAAACGATACCGTTTCTTTTTGTTTCGTCTACCTTCAGGAAAAACCCCCTTAGGGTTTTAGTGATTTTATCAGTCCGTCAATGGCTTCTGTTTCTAATGCTTCTTCTCTTCTCTTCCCCTCGAGAAATTCCATTTCTATTCCATTAATTCCACTCCGGAGAAGCTCCGTCTCTTTTATACGATGTTGTTCGAGGAATCCTTCTGCATCCATCACCAACGAGGAAGACATTCTCCGCTTCGTGGCGAATTCCGACGGAAATGCACTTCCTTGCGTGCGGACGTACGAGAACAGTCTGGCTCGGCTCAGCCTTGTAGGTACAGTATCGTTTGATCAGGCTCTGACCGCGGCCGCTGCCGACGGTGGCGAAGCCGCCGATGAACACCTTCGTGAAAACTTCCCCGTCATGGCGGTCGAGACTGTTTTCCCTGGAGGATCCGATCCCAAGGCTACCGTCTCAACAAGACTGGTCAGTTTTTCGAGCTTAGACAATCATGAGTGAGCATTTACAATTGAGTTTTGACATTACAAAGATTCACTTTTTTTTTTGAACAGTTCTTACCTACGAAGAAAGTCAAAGAG
This sequence comes from Noccaea bulbosa, assembly GCA_900406535.1. Classification (NCBI taxonomy): domain Eukaryota; kingdom Viridiplantae; phylum Streptophyta; class Magnoliopsida; order Brassicales; family Brassicaceae; genus Noccaea; species Noccaea bulbosa. The sequence goes on along the minus strand of OVBJ01000175.1, from coordinate 55,989 downwards.
CGAGCTAAAAGGCTTCGGAAGTCTCTCTCCGAGGATCTTTCTACCGGAGATTTGTCGAAGAACATACTTGCGATGACCTTTAGGCAAGTTGTTCTGCGGCAGCTGTCCAACTTTCAGCTGGTGTTATTTGGACCTGGAGCTGAAAGAGAAATGGGACATGTTGAAAACCCTAGAGAGGTTTAAAAACTTTTGCCTTTCATGATCGTGTTTCTAGTGTTGTGATACTGGCCTTGCAAGTTGTCTTGATTCATCTCGATGTTCAGCAGGATTCTACATCGTTCACTCTTAGCTCATCCGATGAACGGGTTATATCTGTGATTGCAGAAGTGATATGCATCTCCGCTCTTCAAAGCACCGAGAAGCATTTCCTCGACGATTATCTCGGGAAAGCCAAGTTTCCGTTTTTCAAGTGGTTGAAGAAACACGAGAGGGTTGCTTCGAGAGACTGCTCGGTTGTCCTGCATAAGGTGTTTGATGATGAGTTCAACGAGAATAGCAGCCAGCTGCTTGAGTATTTCCAATCAAGGAAGGAAAACTTCGAAGTCGCAGACACGAGGCAGAGAAGTCGGTGGTGGAACTTGTCTGCCAATTCTAAGCTGGAAAAACTCGGTGGCCCTGGGTTTAGTAACTGGGCAAGTGAGTATCTGCCAGCATATCGACTTGAAGTTGATACTACAGTACTTGGGGACCTAAAGCTTGAAGGCTGGAGAAAGTCCAGCGAGAATAAGTGGGAGGTTCTTCTAACACACTCCCAAATGGTATCTAGCTTTGCATTCCCCACCCATCTAAGCTTTTGTTCTTGATGCTTTGTATAGGTCTCTCCCTTGATACATTTTCTGTTCTTCTTGGTTGTTCACAGTTGTTTGATCATTAATTTGGAGCCTTGTTAAAAAAAATTCAAAAACTGAAGGAGTGGTCGTCTAGGACATTTGTAAAATCCATCATAAGAAAATGCTGATAGATTATGTGGTAATTAAAGCTAGCAAGATGAAATATGTTATCGATCATGGGTCTGATGCAATAAACTTTTTTTTCTTTTTTGCTACGGATGCATATTTTGTGATCAGTGGTGACTAAGGTGTTTGTTTCCACACTTGTTTTGAAGTCCCTTACATTCCTGACACTTGTTTAAAACTCTCTAGGTTGGATTGGCTGAAGCATTGGATATTTACTTTGAAGATATATATTCACTGCCCAAGAAACAGCTACCATGTGATGTTTCCGGAAATTATGCAAACTTACCCAACGAGAAGGTAATGAGTATTGGAATGCTAAAATTTAGCCAATCCTTAGGCTATGAGAGCCCTTGACTAATCACTATTTGTACTTGATTTGTATTCTCCATGATGAATCACTTGCTCTATTTGATCGGTCTGCTTCATTTTGGTTACCTGCTGGTCTGCACAATAAATTCCTGTTTACTGTTAGAGTTTGTAGCATTATGTTTGAGAAATGTTATGAGTTATTAAGATTGGCTTAAATTTGGTAGCTTTTGCCTGTGAAGATAACCTTTTTTGTTTTGTTTGCTTATTCACTATTGACAGAGAGGATTGTCTTTATTGAAAATGATATCTGTCACCATGGCCAGTGGAATTCTTCTTCTTGCTGTAAGTGCTGCAGCTCAATTATGTATTCCTCAGAAAATCGAGAGAAAGTATCCTGGAAAAAGCCAAGATAGTTTATGGTCAGAGAGTGAACTGTTATCTCATCAATCTTCTGATTCCTCCGAGGTATGGATTACCAAAAACGCTTGTATTCATATAGATATCTAGGCTAGCAAATGCATGTAGACATTAATAGCTTTTCCAGGACAGCTTCAATTCATTTGATCATATAAAATTAAGTACTGGTTTGCCATTTTTTTTTTTTTTTGTAAATCCTTTGACATAGATAAGTGAACCATCCAGAGATATACAACAAAGACAATCCTAGACCTATATATATATCATGCCTAATATCGTTTGTTTGATGATTTCTGCGTGCTCTCTATAGTCTACACTGAGATCAATCTGAACCATGAATTATTGTTATTATTACTCAGCGTCTTTTGTATGGCGCTTTTTTCATTATAGTTTGAAACTTGAAATGAGTAGTTGGATTCATTCTGCGGATTACTCGTCAACAAGCTAAAGGATGCGTACTGTTGGGAAGGAGAAATAACTCTAGAAAGCAGTATAGGTGCTTGGATTGGGGAAGTGCCTGATTACTTGAAAGAAACCAGCAGAGCTAAAGCCGCTGAAGATCACATCGTTAAATTCAACGAAGACGCTAAGGCATCTGCGCAAGATATTGCTACTTACCAGGTAATTCCAGTGAACTGTGTCGTCATATAAATCTTCTAGTTGACTGAAATCTTCATGTTTTGTTTGATTCCTTTGTCTGATTCTTTAATGGAAGCAGGTAGTGTTGTCATCTGAAGGTAAAGTCATTGGTTTCCAACCGACGAGCGGGGTGGCTGTGAATCACTGGGCTGCTAATCCTTTGGCTAAAGAACTTTATGGAGGAAAAAAACTCTCGCCTGGTAAACTCCATGACTCTCTCCTTTCGATTCCTCGATTTGAATACCATAAGTTAATTTTATTATGATGATGATGATGTTGTGTCATTTTACTTCTGCTACGCAGGGCTGATTGAGCCTGGTCTCAAGAGTCGGCCTCCAACAAAAGTCGTTGTGTTGGAATTGTTAATGTCTGTGAATTCAGATCGTCCTTTTGCATTGGTCAGACCATTATTGCCACAATAAACCATAGGCCCCGTCGTCTCTCTTTAGATGAATTTATACAATACATGTAAAATATGATTTGTTGCTTATATCATTTTTGCGTATATGGAATACAAATGCCTTGCCTGAATATCATTGAGAACGTGATAACATCTTCTTTGAATAGACTTAAGAGAGCAAGATCGGTAATCTCATTCAACAAAAAGGTTTTCAAGGTTCCAATTGTATAAGAACGATAACGACGACAATCAAACCGTATTCTCCATCGGTTACATAATTCATCATCTGCATTATAACGCAGAAGAGAGTCGAAAATGCATCAAAATAGATAAACCGGAATGTCAGTACAAATACGTCTCTTCACCTCCATAGACTGAATCTTAAAAATCAGTCTTCTTCTCAACCTTACTTTTCCTGCTTCTGGTTAGAACAAAGCTCTCAAACTCCAGGACAGACTTCTGCATCCCTTTCTTGTTATATATACATCATCTCCATAGATAGAGAGACTTATACGAATAATTAAAAAAAGAAAATATACGAAGTCATGTAAAACCATTACTTGCCCTACGAGATGTAGAAGCTTCTTTTTCTGCTGCTGCCCGATTAAATGGTAAGCAACAGCTTTTCAAACCTGAGTTTTTGATATCTCAGGCGATATAATAGTCGGTTAGATTTCCGACCAAATAGTTAAACTCTTCACCTACTCCATAGTCATTGGCCTGCTCTACTGTGTTGTGAACATTCTCGGTTGTAGCTTTAGCGTTAACTTTTGGTCTTCCTTTGATGCAGCGTTTGTTGTTGTTGGTTTCTGGAGGGAACTCAGCTGTGAGTCTTCCCATCTGCTTCTGCAGGTCAGCCACAGACTCGGTTGATACTTTGCTCTTTGAATTCTTCTTGCCATCAACGAGCTTGAGCTCGAGCCTGTACAAGGCACAAGCATCGCACTTGTTGATCTCGTATTCGTAAAGATGCCACTCGAAATGGTGCAGAGGCTGTGGATCCATGTAGTAAGATCTCTTCAGCCCACCAAACTCGTTCATGATCTGTTTACGCGACTCATGCCAACCGCGACCGTTGTAATCTGGTAAAGATCTCTGCTTTCTGTTCCCACTCTCAAAGGCCCTTCTTGGTTTGTCAAAGAATAGCCACTCCCTTAGTGTCTCACTCTCTAGAACCGTGAGATCAAAGAGCTCTACAGTCACACATAATCAATGATCAGCACGAGAAAGGCGATTGATTAACATATATATATATATATATATATATATAAATTCAATGAAATCGAAGGGTACCTGGAGCATTCCATGGGGATTTAGCAGTTGCAGCTCCTTCACATTCGGGAATACCGACATCTTTCCCTCCAGCCTTTGCGCTAAGAGCAGCGAAAAGAAGACCGTCTTTTAGACCGATGCCTCCAGGACGCACAACTGGATTCATACCTGGTGGTCCTTCATTGAAAGCCAGCGCAGCGTGGAAGCTGCTGCAGTAATCCTGAAACCAATCGAATCCTTGAGCAGGCCTAGGGCAATCCCAAAGCGCACATTTTGGACCCAAGAACGCAGAGGGTGGAGGGCAGATAGTTGGCATAAAAGTAGAGATATGCAAAGGACCCTCTCCAAAACTTGGACAATCGTTGAAACCACCATTGAAGTTTGGTTCAAAGTCTTGCTGCAGATCATACTGGTTATATTCCAAATGAGCAGTTCCATCGAAATTGCTGCCAGCTACTACCAAGGAAGGATCTTTGCAATGAGCAGCCAATGGAAATCCCATTTCAGGCTTTCCCTGAACCAAATTGTATCCCTGTCAAAATATACTATGGCCTCAGTATTATAACAAAATAATATACTCCACAGAGATTGGATTGAAGAGCAACACTCACCCTTTGGAAGACAGTAGCTTTTCCGGCTTCGAGATTCTGATCAGCAGGCTCAGGCTTGGGAGCAGCTAATTTGCTAGTTGCATCGTCTTCCTCATCACAGAGCTGCAGCAGCCGACAAATGTCTGATGAGAAAGACCCCAAAGTACCACCACCCTGCTAAGCAAAAACAAAAGGACACAGCTAACAATGACTGACACAAGAAAGAAAAGAAAAGCCATGTAAAACACCTCCTTTGCCATCAAGATCAAGAAAAAAACCAACCATGCAAGTTAAAAAACAATCAACAAGATACAAAATTTCCCGTACTTGTTGCAAGGACGATGCTGGAGAAGGCTCGTTGAGCTCTGATTTCCACTCACGAAGCATCTGATTCACTTGCTCCTCAAGCACTGTCACATCAGTACCTCTGCTCTCTTTCCTCGCAAACTGGAGATCCAAGAGCATCCCTTGCAAATCATCAACACGATTCTTGGCCTTATCCTTGAACAGCTTGTGAGACGCAGATCTGCAATTAATCTTAGATCGCTTCCCCGTCATAAGAAACTCCCTCCCTCAACACAAAAACTTCCTCACACAGATTCTGTACAGCGCAACCAAAACCACAAAACAATCAATCAAATACTAGCAAACATGATCACTCTGGAGAAAGCCTACATGCTTTGATTAAACTGTCAAGCCAAAATTACAATAAACTAATTCAAAATCGGATTGTGAACAAGATGAACAGCCAAAATCCCTAGTTAAATTTTAAACGCATAGTAGCTTAACGATGATCAGGGCTTGAAAAATCAAAAACGGAGGAAGGATCACAACTGTTAGGATCGCCATATTTTTTTTGTAATCGAATCTTTGAGGTTAATAGAACTAAACCACCGATGAAAACAGCTTACGAACACGAAATGATCAAATCAATCATGCATAGAGAGTTACAGAAGCAACAGATCGAGCTAAGCAGAAGAACAAGTCGAGAGATTTTTGGAGATAACGAGGAACCCATGAGATCACCTTACTGTAGCTGCAGCAACAAGAGAAAATTCTCCGGAAAATTGTTCAATCGGAGAAAAGGAGTTAAAGAAAACGTTAGTAGCTTCTCTTCTTCTCTTAGCCCTCCACTTTTCTATTTTCCTTTTTATGAGCAAAATTCGATGAATTGAAGAAAAAGACCATCTTGGACACTTGGAGTAAACATACCAGTTGTAGTGCTACAGTGCTACTGATTCCTAATTGATAAATTTATTTTTAACTATCACTTTGGAAAATCAAATCTACAAAAAAAAACAAGAGGTATTTATATATTTTTTCCTATTGTGTCAAAAAAAACATTTGTCTAATTTTTATTTTTTGAAAAACTATAGTTGAGTCCTGTGTTTTTGGAATGTCCACATACTTTACAAGTTTGGACTCGATTTCTTTGACTTGATTGACAGAAACAAATTTCTTCAAACTCGATCTTAAAAAAAATATTACGGTAATGTATATTTTTTGTTTTGGTCTAGTTTATGCTAATCAATCTAAAATATGTACTTTTAAAATATTTTTCCTCAATTATCACAACATATGTGATATATCCATCTTAGTAGTTTTAAAAAAAAAACTGATTGGTGAGAGTTTATGTACCCATGGTAAATTTTGCATGGACTTGCATTACTTCCGNTTTTTTTTTTTTTTTTTTTTTTTTAAGAAAATGGAATCTGGGGTAAAGAATTGCAAAATCGCAAATTGGACAAGTGACGTTGATATTTTAAGTTGTTTTTTTTTTTTTGCCTATCTTGTTTTTGTAAGTGGGAACAAAATTAGATGTAAAAGCGAGAAGAGGTGGAAAGAAGGAGATATTGGCAAGGAAGGAATAAATAGCTTTTCTCCACTACGTTCACCCATATTCCTATTTTGTGATCCTCATCTCTTTTCATCACACTCTTTACTTTCAATTTCATCAATGGTCATATTCTATATTTCTTTATGTATTCCTTATTATTCTCATTTTCAAATACACAGCACAATGCAATGATCTTCGTATTAAGGGCCCCGATCGTATAAACTCTAAAACTAATTAAATACTCAAATTCGTCTTTTTAGGTTATAAAATAATACCTCACTAATTTAGACATTCAAATGACTGACTAAATATCACAGTCGAACTATTTCTTTTACATCTCCTATTTACCTGTTAGTTACTAGTTAGCAATATTACCAACATTTTATTTTAGCTCTTACACCATATCCCTGGTTGCAATGGATCGGTCCACTACTTCACTTTAACTTAGACCCGGACCAAATTTATGCGGTGGACGGTTTGTTGTTGTTTTTTTCAAAGAAAAAGTTTATCAGATTTTCTATTTTGTTTAATTCTTGACCGTAATGGATTTCTAAGAAAACGTCCACCTCAGATACGAAAGAAGGGACAGGCTTGACTCTTGAGCATGAGATCTATTTTCCCAAAAAGAAATTCAACTTTCTGGATTTTGCATGAAAAACGATGTTTTAATTTAACAAATTATCCATGCATATGATGATAACAGAGGTTCTTAACATTTGACGTTAAACATTTGTTTATATCCTATTGTCGCATTTATAGAAGATACATAATTTTATAATTATTAACTTATAACAAAAGGCACCAGTGGTCTAGTGGTAGAATAGTACCCTGCCACGGTACAGACCCGGGTTCGATTCCCGGCTGGTGCAATGAGCTGTGATGAATTTGGGCTTTAGTGTTGGTTGGGTCCTTCGCACCTCTCTGAATCGTCAGATGATATTCGGCCTTGTAACTGAGCTCTCTTTTTTAATATTTTATCCAAAAAAAACATCACAGATTTAGTAAAAAAAGATAATCATAACCAAGCATATGCGTTTTTAAACATGGATGTTTTGTTTTCAAGACCCTAAGGAACGTTTTCAAGAGTGATTCAGAAACAACTTAAGAAACAAAATTTCAAGTAGAGAGAAATTTTGTTTCTCCTTTTATGAGAGGATTTTAAGGAATTTCTAAGCATTTGTCCAAATGATTTTTCCCCCTATGTATTCTCTTTATCTACACGAAAATTATATTGTCACTTTTGAGAATACATTTTTAAAATAAAATTGGCATGGTGTATGTGTGTATCAAGTAAATAAAAAAAGAATGCCGAAACTTTTTGTGGAATAAATCTAAGATAACGACATACTTCGGTTAGGTTCTTTTGGTCCCCGTCCTTTAAAATGAAATCGTTTTAGGAAAATTAGAAAACAAAATTTGGGAAAGAAACTGATCGCCTTTACCACAAATGACAAAACTCAAACTAATTTCAAGTGTCGCCACTATTTTGACCTTATTACGTATACATATATAGAGAGAGATTATGGATATAAATGAGTAAATATACACTAAATAGTAAATATGATGTAGAAATGTAGAATTGGTGGAGAGAGAGAAAGAGAGAGATAACTTGGTGTCTCTCAAAAGTCGCTATCCTAATGAATTCGTCATTATCCAACAAAGCCTAAAATCAAGAGCAAGATTGGTCTTTTAAGACCAAATCTAAACAACGAATGTTGAAAAATCAAAGGAGCAAGAATACAAAAACCTCAACATAAAACTTCTTTTATTTGTAAGCTAATTTAACTAGAATCGTTGCTATAAAGCAGATTGTTTTTTTTGTGATGATGAAGACGATACATGTATGTATCTATAATGGTCGATCTAAAAGAATGGGGAAGAAAAAGAATCAGAAACTCCTCAGCTCTCGTACAAAAAAAAAGAATCATTACCGTAATGTGTTAACTTTGGTTGAGTCTTGGAGATTCATTAAGATGATGAAGATGAAGTATCAGCTGGACTTTTTTCAGCTGGTTTACCCTTAGTACCAGGCTGCTGTTTTACCTGGAAAAGACCGCTAAGTCCGCGTGACTTAGCAAGTTGTTCAAGCTCCTCTAGTTTGCTCTTGAGATCAGCCATTTCCTTTTCCAGTTCTTCATCTTTTTTTCTCAACTCCTGTAAATGCCACAAATCTCAACCCATTCAAAAAACCAAACCCTCAAACATTGTTGTTATTCATTCCATCGCATCTCGAAAATTTGAATAAACACTAGTTTGCCTTTGCCCGGGTTTCTTAGCTAGGTGCAATCCTATCTTGTTTGGCTCTTTACAAGAATGTTCATATATAAATCAAATCCTACAGCATAGAACCATTTCCTTAAAATCATTTATTTACGCAAGTTGTATATTGAAAAATTCTTCCTGAGCATGTCGATATATATGCTAATTAATTTGATGCATATGTATGGATCCTACTCTCACTTATAGCTACTAACTAACAGTATGTAACAAAGATAAATCCTGAAGAGCATAAGAGAAACTACACTTAATGAGGAAAAAAGTTTTATCTTCCAGAAAGTGTTGGTGAGTACCTCTACTTCTTGCTTGCGGGCTTCCTCTTTTCTTGCTTCTGACCGCGAACCTCTTTGCACCTCAAAAACAACAACGCCTCCACCGACCTGCTCATATATAATCTATTAGTTGTACAGAAGAATTGAGAAAGTGCATAGAACAATTGACACCATCTCCCACTTAAACCTGATTTGGGGCATATATGGAAGAAACTAACAAAACACTTAGTCAACTTATTGGCGCAGGTTGGTCACAGACGACAAACCAAAACAAACACTAGGTTTCCCAAAGAAACAGCATCGCAGTAGACAGGTGATTGAGTAGGACGAAACCATTTCTAAGTCATCAACCATTCCATGAAAAGAGGTCTATCACATAAAGCTATTTACTTTTTTTTGTTCTTCTCTACACATATGTACAAGGTGAAATGATCCAGCTTCTCAAGGCCACAATCATCCAAGTTTCACATAAACGATTCGCAATTGGTGAAATGGAACGGGTGATTGAGAATTCACAAAAAAGCAAAGAGTATGAAAAGAGGAAAAAGAAATGAGTACTACCGCAAAGATAAAGAGCTCTCCAATGAGGTCAACAGCAGCTTGAACAGCCTTCTCCTCGTCCAAGGGACGGATCTCTACATCGGTGGCATGACCATATATCCTTCTTTGCATCTGCGTCGTGATCCTGTGGTTTCTCTGTTCACATTGTCCCAACAACACATCAAAAACTCCATATCAACAAAACTTGCAATACAAACACGCTTCTCACCAATTTCAACTTTCAACAATCATTAATTCATTATCATCAACAGAATCGAAAAAGCAATACGGAAGAAATGTCAATACAACCGACATCACGCAGCGATTCTAAAAGCTAGTTAGAATCCGGAAGAGAGAGAGAGAGAGTCCAATTACCTGAGCGAAGTTGATGATAAATTGTCGAAACTTGGGATGAACTTTGGCTTGGTGCTTGAGCTGACTAGCTAAGGGCTTACTTATGGTTTTGACCAAGAGGGTGCCCAGTTTCATCAACGGCAACACCATTTCTCCTCCAAAACCTCTATAATTAAATCAAAAACTAGAAGAATCTCAGTTGACTCGAACACAGAGAATGCGAGGGATTTGGAACTGATCTGGGTGACCAAAGGATCATGAGAGGATCATAGAAATCGCCATGAGATTCTAGAAATTTCGGTAGGAAGTGATCAATGTTTTTCGAATTTTTATAGATCGGATTGATTTGTATGGGGGAAGAAGAGAAGACGAAAGAGAGAGGGCTGAGTCTTTTCAAGGTCGTCTTTTTACAACCTTATTGTATTTGTCAGATGGACCCCCTCAACTTTCCTTTTCTTCTTTCGCAAGTTCGGGATTTTTTATTCATACTATATTACCCCTATGTTGACCCAAACACATTTCGTTTCGACGGAAATATTAGTGTTCTGATTCTCTCTAATTTTTATTTTCATTTGTCTTTAAAATTTGAAATGTCGATTTAGCTAATCTTGGATTGAGTTAGAGGTTATAACTGATAGCGTTGAAAAACATACAAACAAGACGTCTCTAACACATTCTAGATTGATTGTAGCTTTTGACAATTTGCATATATTCTTATGATTCCAAATTACCAACGCCCGCCCTTGATCTTAATTTTATGTCAATTTGCATATATTCTTATTACGCTTTTTAAATAGCTTTAGATAAAATCAAACGTTTAATGAACTAATCAGAGCAGGATCTACAGGTTACAGCAACTAATATAAAGACAAAAACAGTTTTGTTAATAGAAATGAGGTTCTCGTTGATTTCACGTATTCTATGCGGTTTAAAATGTTAATTTCGCATAGTTTCAGTTAAAAAAGTTACTAACTTCATTTGGTGAGGCAAAATGTTGGACGAGGAAAACTTGGAGTTGGTTGCTTTTAATTAAGGCATAAACTTTTTGGGGCTATTTAAGGCATAAACAAGAGTTATCGATCGGATAAAAGAAGAAAAATCAGACAGTTTATGTAATATGTTCCTTTCTGTTTCACCACAAACATAACAAAGTAACATCAAAATATCTTCATCTCTCTAAAGATTCAGCAGCAACGGGTTTAGTTTTAGGTCAAGAAGACGAGAACGAATAGAATGATGAACAAGACGAGCAAGAAACATATCATCATCATCTGCCCTTTCGCTCCAGCTTTCTTCATTACCATCCCCACTTTTTTCTGTCATTTTTTTTTACTCTTTCACTTTCCAAATACTTACCAACTTAACTTGAATAGAAAACAAGAAGACCTTTAGGAGGGAGGGTGTTACCTGAACAAAGTCAAGCCGGTTCTTCGTACTGTCCATCTCTGTACCCAATTCATCTAAGATTCTCTCCTGAAACACCCAATCACGAAAAATGAAACTTTATGTTTCAGATCTCTACTGATGCTACTTATTGTTAGAGATCTTCCCGACATCACAAACCTGTGCAACGAGCTCGTCGTGTATAGTAAGCCCCACTCCTCCGATTCTCTGTACACTTTTACTCAGCTCATCCAACTCTTCGTCTTGTTGCCTGGAAGTGGCAAGAACATGATGTCAAGTTACGGCACTGCTCTGTTTGAATAATGTAGAAACAATGAAAAAGAGCTATATACTTTATCAACAGCATTTGCCTATCTGATTCCGACTGTACAAAACCGCCATCGTCTCTTCCTCCATACTGATCGTATCTGTTTACTTCGTTCGAGTTTGGCATTCTCATTAGCTCCCGGCGCACTTCACTTGCGTTACCAGCTCCAGTATTACTCTTTCCAGCTAAAACACCAGTCTTCACATTCCGCAGCTATAATAAAAAAAAAATAAAAAAAAAGCATCGTACTGTAATTGTCTTGCACAAGTCAACTAACAGCAAAACTCATCACAAATCTTAGAGACATACCTGTGCCCTAGCATTACTAGTCCATCTCCTCCGTCTTTCAAGCTCAGCTTCATCAATGCCAAACGATGCAGGGTCTTTTTCTGCAACAGTAATCGCTTTCTCCAGCTCCTTTACCTTCCTATCAGAAAAAAGACAGCTTCAATAACCATGAAAAAGGACTCTAGTTTGAAACAAACAAAAGGAGCTAGTGTTCAACATCCATCAAGGGGCCTATCAGAAGAGTTACTAAATACGAGTACCTGCCACTTGATGCTTTTACAATTAGCAAGAAGCTCCTTGGTCACATGAACTTGATCCCCCATGCCTGGAGAGATACGCTCCCATTTGTGGAATGTTGATAGCAACTTATCAATCTAACAAATCAGCATCAACGACCCACCAAAAAAAAACCCCAACATTAATCAGTGTCCTTCAGATCTAACGAAACAATCTCTGGCCAATTATTCAAAACAACTTACAGAGTCCTGGGTCTCTTCTTTAACAATGTAGAATGGATCTTGCGCTGAAGACATCCCGGAAATCGACAGACTTTGTGCTTACCTACCCTATACACCAACACACACAGCTGAGTCACACGCAGATACAATCAAGCTCCTATTCACAAAGGAAGAAACACAAATTTGAATTTCGAGCAGAAACGATTATGGAGGTGCGCAAATTCTACGATTGCACAATTAGGTTTTATAACTCACAATGATCAACTCGGCGCAATAATTAGATCCAACCAGTTTCCGATTAAAAATCCTGGCTAATCTATGCTAAAGGTTTTCTACAATACAAGGGGAAGAGATTTTCAATCTCTGTTACTTTAAGATCGATACAAAACCTTCGTAAAATCAGCGTTTAGAAACGATGACGACAGAGAATAATGCAAAAGCACAATTGATGTTAAGAGGGGATCGAAGAAGCTCTTTTATTTTTTATGTACCTGGGAATGATTAGTCGAAAATGCAAGGCGGTGCAGATCGAGGAAGAAGAACAAACGGCGGTGGAGTAAAACAACTCCGGCGTGAGATTCGTCACTTACGTAGCAAAACGCATCACCTGCGGTTGGCTTAGAGACGTGGAGGAGGATCGCAGAAAGCTCAACTTTGGGCTTATTTGAGAAGCGTACAAAGCCCAATAACAGACCTTTGAGGCTTGTTTGGTGTCTTGATAATAGAAACGAGTAATAAGTGTTGGAGGATGTAGGATAGTGTTTGTTACCTACCAATATCTTCTTAACTAGATTTTGTAGATATGTTTTTTTCCGTTTACCTTGACATTCTGTCTAATGCTAAAGTTTAATATTTATTCTTAAATGTTGACGAAAAGATTAAAACACATGACATTAGAAGACAGGAAACACTTTGGGTGGTTGAGTATCCAAACAAAATTATAATTTCTAGAAAAAATTATATTATTTCATATTTAGTTATTAACAAAAGTTCATATTCTGTTCGATCAAGCATATCCCAAGAACCAAGAATACAAGGACAGATAAGCTAACACGAAGTGCTCGGGATCTACCCTATAATATGTATTTCATAAATTATATTTCACCGGCCTGGATTTTTGGTCTGGTATAGGAATATCTAGCCCTGTGCATTTCAGGTTTTGGGACAGGAATTGACGGAAACGAAACGGGAATGAGAAATTTGGGAATCCAAATATGCTTCACGAAAGATTCCCTTATTATAACGGGACGGAAAATATCGGGAATAAAAAGAGAACGGGAAAATTGGAAATAAAAAATCAATACCCAAAGTCTTAATAAATCGAAAAAATTGAAGATATTTAGAGAAATTACGGGAAAATTCGGGAAATATAGGAAAATACGGGAAATTACGGGAAAATTGGGAAAATATGTAAAAATATGGGATATTTAAGAAAAAAAATATCTAATTTTCAAAAAAAAAAAATTTAAATAAGAAAATTGGGAAATCCCGTACTCTTTCCGAACCTTTCCCGTATCCGTTTGAATAAAAGATATGTTCCCAAATGGAAAATTGTAAATTCTCATTCCCAAAAAATTCGAGAATTTTTTAACGGGTAAGAATCCCGAAATGCACANGGAAATTTTTTTTTTTTTAAAAAAAAAAAAAAAAAAAAAAAAGTTATGAACGTAATGCGAGCATATCATCACTAATTTAAATGAATCCCTTTGGGTGATTGATTAATAGTATTAATTAGGATACTACGTGATTTTATGGGAAGTGCGTCCCTCTTTTATTAGACCACTAATCACTAATGTAACTTTTCCATTAATGTCCTATTCGTTGTACTCAGAATTTTCCGCATAGTGGAGCCTTAAAAGTTAATATACACAAGGAAAAAAAGGGTGAAGAATCCTACAAAGAACCATCGTCGTCCGATGGGATGATGGACGGTGGAAAAGTCGGTATACGTTACCATGTCACCAACTTAGCATTAGTTGTTTTAATGGAATAATGATGTCATTCATTTCTTCTATAATCACGTCACCTATTTCTTCCTTAGGAGTTAGGACTATTTAGTTTAATTTGGTCGCATTTTTTTGTAAAAGTCACGTCACCACTAAACTTGCCTTTAATTTCCAATTACATCGTTCCACCAAATCCTAAAAGGGAAGTTTAACATCAATCAGCTTTCTAAAACGGTAAAAAAATAGAGTGTGGGGATATAAAATATGCATGTCCACTTTACAAACTTTCAATAAAATAATTTTAAGTAAATCAATAATCAATCATTTTAAAGAGTATGGAAACTAAGCAGTATGCTAAATAAAACGTTCATAGTCAAACAAATAAATGGACACTTGCTTGTGCCTTATGGTATTCTCTAGTCTCTATCTAGTACTAGACTTGGTAGATCCAAGATATCATTGTATTCATACAATAAATTGTTCTTCTGTCAACAATATACATTTTAACGAAATTAAATGTGTATGGTAACATAAATTTAGAACTTAGTAAGTAGTATATGCTATATATTAATTTTTTTTTTTTTTTTTTTATAACTAGGAAGTGATCCGGGTACTAACACCCAAATAGTGAATGTAGCCGACGAGTAGCTCAGTCACCTAATTTTCTAATGGAAGCTGATATATATATTTTAGGTTTTTTTTTTTTTTTTTGATAAAGTGATATATCTTAGGTTGTACAAAAATATTAAACTACCAAATTGATATATATATATATAGTCCGGTGATTCCGCTTTATTGGTCGGTATCCAGATAAGCATCCACTATGTGGTCACATGCGAAATCAGTAATTTCTTAAGGACTAATATACAATCGTCTAGCTAGGCGTCTATCATAGACATAAAAAAACAAAGTAGTTTCATATTATATGATACAACTGACAACACGTAGAAGGTAACAGAATTGAAAACGTGCTGATTTTGATTATTAGAATAACAAAATGGGATCAAAAAGTCAGAGTGAATCATGTGATACGATAAAAAAAGACACGGTCCAGTCTGCGACTAAGTCCACTCCCATCCGGTGACGTAAATCAGCATCATCCACAGTTTGCTGTGACGCACATCCTCACGTAACCATCGTTGACGCTAGACTTTCAACTTTCTTCATATATATATATGAGAGAACCTTCTCCTTCATGGTTGGCATCTAATTTAAAACATAGTTGAAAATGCAAGGAACATATTCTTGTGTAAGAACTTATAATATGATCCCAGCCGCGGAATCCCTGCGGCCGCTACCGCTTAAAACGCACGGAAATGGCGAGAGTGTTCGGACGGTGGTGGAGGAGAACGCGGTGATCGTGATTGGACGGAGAGGATGTTGTATGTGCCTCGTTGTGAAGAGGCTGCTTCATGGACTTGGAGTAAATCCGGCGGTTCTTGAGATCGACGAGGAGAGGGAAGAGGAAGTTATGAGTGAGCTAGAGAAAATAAGCGGCAGGGAAACGATAGAATTACCGGCGGTTTATATAGGAGGGAGATTGTTTGGAGGGTTAGATAGGGTTATGGGCACTCATATCTCCGGTGAGTTGGTTCCAATTCTTAAGGAGGTTGGAGCTTTGTGGTTGTGATTCTTTTCAAATATTTGTTTTCTTAAAAGTATGGAATCTTGATTTGGTAATGGCTGTTAATCGTTTAGGCTTTATGATGGATCAATGTTTTTCTTAATTTGTATAATCAGAATTAAAACAAAGAATGGCAAGATAGCTTTTGTATAATCAGGATAAAAACAAAGAATGACAACAAAATGTAAAATGTAAAATAAGACAGTGACAATCTCTCTTATAATTGACACTTCTGAGGATGGAAGCTGTGATACATCTGATAGCGAGAGTGACACAATTACTGTGAATTTTTGTTATGACTTGTTCCCTAACAAAAAGGAATTGGATTATTTTGTAGTAATAGAGCTGGATTGAGCTAGGAAAAATGTTCCCATGAGTTAGTGGTCCAACTCTAAGTATAATCTTCATCTTTTAGCTGTCCCGAATTTTTTTGATTTATGTAAATAATATTTCTCGTTTCTCCAGTTAAAGCAATATAGCTAAATTTAGCCACCGACACTTTTAAGCGGTTGATCCTTTTTCCTTAAGTTCTCACAACATGCATGGAAGCTTTGCAGTATTAAATTTTGGAACGAACGATCGACCCATAAGCTATGATCATGCTAAGAGAATTTTTCAAAAAGAACCTTGTTTTTATTACAACAAAATAGGTGGCTATTAATTAACGTGATAATCGCATGTTATTTACAAGAACAAATCAATCTTTCATGAGAAGAAGACAGCAACTAGTACAAGACTCTCATCCATATTTGGCTTTTTCACAGCGCTCGTCACGAGAAGTATAGGAAAACTATTCAAGATTTATAATTTTCTACCGTTATAGCCCTTATAATTTAATAACCACAATACATTAGCTTGCTATATTAGAATATCTGAATTCCTTATTCAGATATTCTAATATGCTATACTATAAATATCCATATCAATGTGTTTGCTTTAGACTCAAGTCACTCAAGAATCACCATGAGTGACAACAAGCCAGCAATCTCATTCCCATTCATCTCTTTGTTCCTTCTCGTGTCGGGTTTTGCAGTTCCAGTGTGGCGCCCTGGCCAGGCTTGCTTGGCCAATGCATCAAGTTCCGTAAGGTTGATCAGACATCCACGGAGAATGTATTTCAGAAATCGAGTCTCAGGATCGGATGTTCCTGAAACTGGTGTGAAATAAGTTGTATTATTGGAAAATATATAATGGGTTAAAACTTAAAACGACACCACACTAAACCAAAAATTGCTGTTGGTTTATTGTAATTAGAAGTTAATTTGTCTTTGCTCTTTTTCTTACGAAACCAAACTCTTGTTAAAATGAAACAAATTATGTCGATGCGCCAAATCTACTTAGAACCTCCTCGCATTCCAGATAAGTCAATCCCTTGCTTGCTCGATTTGCAATCTTTATGTGTCGGGTTGATTCAGTGAAAAAAGGAGCCCAGTCATGACAAAATATATAGACCGTTTTTATTATATTTTTAATATATAAAAGTGTTTTTTTATGCAAAAAACTTCATATATATTTTATCAACGGAAATAAATCAATAATCCAGTAATTTTGTATTTTATTTATTTTAATTTAAACTGCATACTGCAAGATATCGGATTTGAACCCGGATATTGTAACAGGGTCAACGTGTTTACTAAGAGAAAATACTAGACGAAAGAGATCAGGTTTCCAAATTTCATATACCTCCTTATAATCCCTTTTTGGCTTTTTTACTTAACAAAATTGTTACAGTAGTTGAAAAATAAGAACTATTATTACAGTATATTTTGACAAATTTTATTTAGAAATCAAGAAATAGAAACAAAGATCAGTAGTGTCTCGAGGTTAAAGTTACTTNATTTCTCCCCCAATTTAACCCCCAAAAAAAAAAAAAAAAAAAAAAAAAAAAAAAAGGTTAAAACCTAAATTCTCCCAAAAGCTTTGAGATAATTTACTATGATAGTTACCCAACACCTACACACAAAGAATCTGTGCTCTCTCATTCACATCATTCTTTCCCTCATCGTTACTCCACATAGCACCTGCAATTATATATTTTATATATAATATGTTTCATTGATTCTTCATGAAGCTTTCTTTACCCTTACTTGCATCACAAGTAAAACTAAGAAACGAACATGACCCATCGCCTTCACGAACCACCAACTCTCGAATCACCTGCGTCGTCTCTTCACTTTTCCCTCCATGCTCAAACCCACAACCGGCCTGAAGCTTCTCATAACCAAACCGGTTTAAGTTTACAAGACTATTTTTCGGTTTAGTTTCGGTCGAACCTCCGCATTGCCTAGGCTGTGTTTGGTAGAAGACTTTAGAGAGGACTGGCTCGCCGTCTTTTTCATCCTCGCTGTAGCCTAAATGATACTGATGCATCACCCAATTCGTTTTCTCTGGCTTCTTCTGGCGACCATAGTTGGTGTAGAGCACTAGGATCTTCTTGAAACCGGCTTCTCCTGATTGGGACAAAACGGGTCGAGTCTTGCCCGTTTTGTGCCACCGTGTCTCGTGTCCTTCCTCATCTGTGCTCACTTTTCTACGTTTTCGTGTTCCGGTCGTGTAAGCCTTCGATGGCCGGTGGAAGAAGTGCCGTACTTGCCCGTCTTTGCTTACTCCTGCTTGGGACAAGATAGATGGACATAAGTTAAGCTAATTACTGTTATTTTAATCACCGATCACGTTGGACTTGACTTTATTTACAACCACAATAAATCATACCGAGAAACTGTAGATACAACGTTATTATATATTACACAATTTACTAGATTTGATCATTTGCTTTTTGGATAAAAATTTAAAATAAATAAAATATACTCCTGAATAATTTTCAACGTCAGTCGTGATAATGGCTGCTGTTTCGGATATTTTCCCTTATTCAAGGTGCTAATTGCGTTAACTTTTTTCGTAAATTGTATAATTATTTTATCCCTATTTTCTTCTACTAGTTCAGGTATTGGCGTTACCAGGAAGTTTCTCAGGATGCGTATAACAAATTCCATTCTCTCCTTCAAGCGTCGGTATAAATTCATCTATCAACGGATGAAGTTTTCGCTTATCGGATGATACCTTGGCCTCCAGATGCATGAGGATCTCTTTATCCGATGGGTCGAATTTGACTCCTGCCGGTAAGCTTGGTAGATCTTTAATGCTGGCAACCTTTCATCAAAGTTTCATTTATTCACGTTAACATGTATGTCAAAATATCAAGTAAATATGATGTGCAATTATAATGATACGCTTAGGTGAATTACTGGTTAATTAAGTTAACTAAACCTGGTCGTCTTGTTGATGGATCTTGTGTCCACAAGAAGGACAAGTCATGATGGCTGATTCAACGATAATCTTGGAATCTGGGCCGCTCGTTACACATGATTGAGATTGGTCTTTGAGTTGAATCGATGGATGATCAATGTTGGAAGCTCTTACAAGATTGAGGCCGTAGTTATCATCTGAAGCATCACACCAACTCATCTTTCTCCCTCTACTGATCTCTCTCTACAATAACATATAACAAAATCTAAATACCTAATTACAATTTGAACTATCAAAAGATAAAAACCATGAGTCAGAGAGAAGGAGAGAAGGAGAGAAAGAGAGCTAAAGATGAAGAGGTGATATAGAAAGATGGGCTAGTGAATGTTAAGTTTTGAGAAGAACAAAAAATTTAATTATATTAAATTAAAATAAATGGTGTTAAAATAATATTTGGTGGTTGCTTGGACGTCACGTTTATGAATGGTGTATGTATATACGTTTGCAACAAATAATTATTAAATGCAGTTCTTTTCTAAATTTTGATTTTGACTATTCTTGACCATTTTTTCTTTAACTAGTTTTCATATTTGAATTATTAGCTAGATTCGTGTGAATATAATTGATTATTAATCCAGATATAAGTCTATAATTAGGAAATACCCTTGTGTAAGAAAATATAAAACTAAATCAGAAAATATATATATTCTATAAATAAATAAAAGAGAGAAAGTATTATCTTCCAAAACAAGAAAGCTGACGAGATGGAGTGTCGTTATTGAAGAAACTATTTTGGTTTTCGCGTATTTTGTTATATAGTATTTGTATACACAAGAATACCATATTCCATAACATAATCCTGAGTAAGGCTTTGACATATTCAAAAGAAAAAAAAATCCATGAACAAGATCGTGTGAATTATCAATTATGCAATGGCTAGATCTTCCCGGGAAACGTTAAGTTATGCTCTTAGACTAATACTATCAATATTGTCACGTATATATAGGTAGTATCATTATAATTAATAGAACAATAGATTTACGAAAACGTTAGATCCTACTTTAACGAAAGAAAAATAAACGTTAGATCCTAGATTATCTATAATTTTACTTATATATGTTGGACCTACTTGGTATAGCAAAAAGACCATATCTTCACGCACGGAACAAACTCTCGTGTTTAACAAGTAACCTATACCCAAAATTCTCACTTTTGCTCCTTGATAGCAGATTCCTCACCAAAAGTTATATATAAATTCATGCTTGTTTTATGGTGTATATCAGTATATCCCTAACACTGAATTACTTACTTCACATAAATTTGTAAGAAGATCTACAAATCTGTAGAATGGTATAAAAGAGTTTTACGGTGTCAAAAATAGAAAAAAAGAAAATGCTAATTCTATTTGTTTTGTATAAACAGTCCGTCGTCCGTACACATGATCCTCGATGGAGATGCGAAGCTTCTTCAACAAGAGACTACCACAATCTCAGCTGAAAAAGGTAAATGAAAGAAAAACGAAATAAACGGACATAATAGCTTACTGAGAAAGCTTTGAAAACAAAATTAATTATAGAAACAATATTGTTTAATGTAATAATGTAAAACTCTTTTGATACAGAAGGCTATAAGATACTTAATTACTCTTCTGCATATGTATATATATAAACATATATATAGGGAAATTAGGTAGATAACATCTTTTGAAAACTTGATTTGTCCAGATAACTTCTTTTACAAATTAACTTCATTTAGTAACTAGCGGTTTCTATAATTTTTGTTAGAAATACCGAGTTGGTAGACATTTATTGTTCACATGCGGCAAAAGTTTTTAGCGGTGTATACTTAATTACTTATCATAAGAGTTATTAGTGATGTAAAAAGTAAATTTGATGAGATAAAAAAAATATCTTAAAGTGTTTGGAAATTTTTACAAGTTTTCAAAAAAGTTCATAAACATATAAACATTTTGGAATTTTCTGTTTAAAAACAAATATTTTAGAAACTTGATCAATTGAGAACGATACAGAAAATATTAATATGGCCTTTTTTTTTTTGCTAAAGAATATTAATATGGTCTTTGACCCTTTGCGCAATGATCCCTAATATACTAAAACACAAATCACTCGCCCAATAGCAGAGTGACATGTGTCAAGTTTAAGGGAAAAAAACG
>OVBJ01000175.1:0-34561 GCA_900406535.1 Noccaea bulbosa | reverse complement strand
TTTATTTTTTTTTCTTCAACTTCCTCCTTTTCTAAATCTATTCGGTAACAAGATCCTTTAATCAAGTCTCTTCTTCTTAAATCAGGTATCTTTATCTTTCTCATCAAAATCTTAAATCTCACATTAATCACTTTTTTTTGTTATTGTCTTCATCGAATTTCTCAAGTTGATTTGGAGTAGATTTGCTGGAATAGTTGCATGTTCTGAATCAGAAATTTCTTNCCCACTCTCTCATTTTCCAAATAAGAAAAACCCGTATGTTTTTGATTTCTGGGTTTTTTTTCCTTTTTTGTTCATCAATAACCTTGCTTCAATCTCTGATCAAAAATTTGTAATTNATTTTTTATGATTTCTGGGTTTTTTTTATTTTTTTGTTCATCAATAACCTTGCTTCAATCTCTGATCAAAAATTTGTAATTGCTTTTGATTCTAATCCCCCAATGCTTGGTGCTGTTTTGGTTCTGAGATTGAAAGATTTAGACAGTGAAAACGAAATTTGCTTGGTGTTGTTTCAGGTTTTCTGAAGTTATTAGAGCAACAAGTTCAGAAATTTGCTTGGTGTTGTTTCAGGTTTTCACAAATCTGCATATGAGTTACTAGAGAAACAAGTTCAGGTAAACTTCATCTTAGTATCCTAAAAACCATCTTTGGTATCCTGTTTTTTTTTTTTTTTTTTTTTTTTTTTTTTTTTTTTTTTTTTTNCAGTTCAACCGTGGGAGTCAATTCCCTCAAGAACTTCTAGCTTTAGATGGTCGCGAGTTCGTCTTCACAGTCTTCAAACCGGAAACAACCAAAAATTTCATACCAACAACTTTTAAAGTTGTTACACTCACAGATGATCCAGTAAAAGGTCAAACGTTTCTTGATGCCGCTATGAACACGGTATATATAATTAAAAGTCTCTCAAGATTATACTGCACTTAACTTTCTTAGGTTTGTCTTAATTACTTTACACAACGTTTTATGTAGGCTGATACTGCTGCGTTGTCCTCATTTCTCAAGCTCAACGGAATTAACTACCAATCTGGTATGTCTATATTCCCGTTTAAATTTTATGTTTGACTTATTTTCCTCACTTTGGCAATCTATATGAGTTTATTATTAGATACATAAGTAGGCAAAACTGGAAATGAATTTACATACCCTTTCTTTACCTAAAATTGGTTACTTCGTATCACATACTCTAGATGTTCTATTAATGGGAAGAGAATAGTTGTTAATTGGGAATGAATGTTCGTGTGTTACTCTTTCTTTAACTGAAACTTGGTTTCTTCATACTACATACTTCAGCTGTGTTTGCTAATGTTATTTGGGTTTGTCAGATCGAGGATGTCTCTATCGAAGTGTCTTAACAACAACTTGATAAGTGGCTCAACAGAGTCTCCAGCTACTACAAGCAAAAAGCGATCAATTACTTCTGAAGAAACAACCAACTGAGGATTGTGTTTGCAACACTCTCAGCAAAGAAACTTAAACAAGAAGTTACTCCTCTACCTGAAGAAGTTGGACAACTTTCATCCACCAAGCCAAAATCGAGCATTAAGCATGTAACTAAGGATGCTGGTGCAAAACTTTCATCAACTAGGCTGCAGCAGAAAGTGTCAGCAAATCTCATTCCAAAGAAGGAGAAAAAATGATTATTAATCTGTCTTGCTTTTTATTTTTATCAGTTAGCTTTTTTATATTATCATTGTTCTCCTTAGTAGCTTTTAACTTTAACTTTGACAACATCGTTTGTACTTACTGTGTTTTTTCTATCGAGTTATGTATAAAGTAGTATTATCTATTTTTGTATCTTCTAAGATCAGTTACCTATTGTCTATATCTAAAGTTTAAACGTGTGCTTTTTGAGTCATTTGCAAACAAAATCAAATATGCTATCTATAAAGAGACTTAAAATAATAAAATATATATTCTGATTTATGTTTCTTAAATTAAATACATTAAAACTATACAAATAATACAATTACTATTAAAAAAATATTTCTCTACACTAACAAGCAATGGCGGATCTACGTGAAGGAAAGGGTGTTCACCTGATACAGCTAAAATAAATATATGTTTAATTTGTTAACTTATACATCAGTTATATAATAGCTTAGTTGGTTAAAATCCCTTTCTTTGACACCCCATAACCTAGATTCGATTCCTTCATTGATACCTAACTTTAAGTTTTTATTTATTTAATTAATAATAAATTAGAAATTGACCCTGGTAAAAAAAATTTCTAGATCCGCCACTGCTAACAAGTATTAGACTACGTAAAGCACCTAAATACATTTCACCGTTCAGGTACATCTTTGTTCTTCTTCACTCTGTTTCTTTATTCTCTCCACTTTACTCTACCTTCTTTACAGTAAAGCAACTCTCCATTTCGTTATTTCAAAAACCTGCAAAAACACATGTCTTTTTCATAAGTACTCATGAACCTCATTCACTAATAAGTCTTTACAAAACAAACATAATGCGTAATCCCAAAGAAGAAAAGAAGATCATAGAGAAAAGAAACAACGGAATTCAAAGTAAACTAACTGATTTGCAATTCTAATAATTATCTATATTTAGTTCTTTCTTTAAACAAACCAATGAATCCATCTTTTGTTGTGATCATATTCTCTTCGCACAAGATGCTCATACAAGAAGTGAATTGTATGAAACCCACACAACATTATGTTTTGTTTTTTTCCTTTTTTTTCAGTGCAACTATTATGTTTTGTTTATTACAGAATATTACATATGTTTTTTGATAAATTGAATATTACATATGTTATTGTTGTGTCAGATGTTCATACCCGTGCATAGCACGGGGCAAATACTAGTATATAATATTTCAGAACAATATCGTTTTTTTCTTTTGCCCTTCGACAGTGAGCATTCGTTTTTGCATTCGCCGCAGGCCATCAACTTCTTCTTCTATTTAAACTG
The DNA here is from genome assembly GCA_900406535.1 of Noccaea bulbosa. NCBI lineage: Eukaryota > Viridiplantae > Streptophyta > Magnoliopsida > Brassicales > Brassicaceae > Noccaea > Noccaea bulbosa. The sequence goes on along the minus strand of OVBJ01000175.1, from coordinate 31,636 downwards.
GTTTATGTACGCGATAACATTTAAATATTTTTCTTAACCGAAACCGGTACAATCAACAATCAATATTTAATTAAATGGGCTTCAAGAACCGGTTTACGGATTTTTTTTTTTTCAAAACTGGGAGAAAATTTGAAAAGAAAAAAAAAATCAAATCCGGAATGTAGTGGAAGTCCGTCACATGGACGGTTCGGTGAAACGAATCGTCCATTGTTAAAACAAAAACCAAGAAATTTATAATATCAAGAGAGAATTCAAAATCGGAATGGAAGTAAACAAAATTCACAAATGTAATGATGACCTTGACATTTTACTACTAACTAAGGATCGATGATGCAATTAAGTAGAATGGTTCCCAAATGCAGTCGCTTTAATCCGATCAGAGCCTGCCTCGAACCGCGACGCAGTTTCATCGCATTCATAGCTCGTCGTACTATTCGTCGTCTCCTCTCTACAATCCGTAAGAGTCAACCGCCGCAATTCACTCTTCCCTTTGATAGCCTCCATAATCTCTTTCCCAATGGCGCCGCTCAAATCCTCTTCACTAGCAACCGCTGAAACGTTGAGAAGCTGAGGCGTATCTAACTCGAGTTTGTTGTATCTACGTATCAATCATACGTTAGTTTTTTTTTCCGCTGAATGATATTACTTAGATACTGTGAAATCACAATGTAATACATTGGTGAAGAAATTAGGTACATAAAAATGAAATATTGAAGAAACTGAAATCGGCAATCTTTGTTTAGCCAAAGTGTCTGCTACTTTATTGCTCTCTCTTGGGACCCAGGTGAAATTGACTTCCGTAAATCGACTTCGCCAATACCAAACGTCTCTAATCCAATTGAAAATTCCAAACTGCATAGAATTATGGTTGACTATATCCACAAGTTGCTTACAGTCTCCTTCGAAAATGACTTTCTTGAACCCTCGACACCAACAGTTCTGCATAGCAATTATCAAAGCCTGGAATTCTCCTTCTAAAGCAGGTTGGTTTGTTGTCTACAGCCTGACCTGACCCAATATAAACACTTTGATCATCTCGAATAGTCCACCCTGCACTTGATATAATTCCATCGGTGTTGAAAGAACCATCATAATTGCATTTTATCCATCCCTTTGGTGGTCTTGACCAGAAAGTGTATGTAGCCCTTAAAAACCCTAACGTTGTACCAGCCCAATTCTGATTATCTTGTGTGAAAACCTGCGATGAAAGACATTCATTTGCATCACCGTAGCCGTAACGTGCCAAGTTTCTCCAATGAAATTGTCCTTTTTGAAACAATAGAATGTTTCTACTCTTCCAAAGCCTCCACAATAACCATAATGCAATCTGTTGACTCTTTGTTGATGCTGGAGAACTGGGACATTCAAATATGATAGTAAGTTTCTCCTCCACCGTCAACGTGGGATGATCTAAGAAGGCTGTATTTGAAACGCCACTAGCTCTCCAAACTTGTTGTGCATAGGGACATTCAAAGAGCAGATGATTGGTTGTTTCATCACTCTGACAGCATCGTTTGCAAACTGATTCATTGCTGATATGCCTCCACTTTAGAACTTCCATTGTTGGCAATGAACGAGATACAATCCTCCATAGAAAGTGATGGAGTTTTGGAGCAGTCTTCAGTTTCCAAATAGCTCTTTTAAGAGAAACATTACCCGGTGGTGGTTCAACTTGATCATTTGTGTGCAAATGAGTACCTAACCAATAGGCCGACTTCACAGAATAGATACCAGATTTATTATAATGCCATCCCAATAAATCTGTCGAAGCATGAGAACATAGGCGTGTTGACAGAATCAGTGGTATATCGGATTCAATGACCAAACCTCTAAGTTTTGCTTCATCCCAGCAAGTGTTAGTAGAGTTGAACCAATCCTTCACAAGACAATGTTGAGAATCTTCATTGATTGGTCTTGGAGCCCTTGGTGGGTAGAAAGAACTAAAACTGTATACAAATAATAATAATTATATCAATTAAAAAAAAAAATTTGGCAAACCTTTGGATAGAGGAAGTGACAAGAGTGACATTTTTGTAAAGGATTGAGGCTTGGAAGTTTCCTTGGTGACATGTATAGTTACCAACAAGTTCTCCAGGGACTCTTATCAACAAACCCCATCTAGCACTTACTAGGAGTATGATGAGTTTGTTGCACGGTATTATTATTATTAATTTCAGCTGTGAAATCCATAGAAACTATTTTGATCTCGGGCACTTGAATTTTGGGAGGACAGTTAGGTGTTGAGAAAGCCCAAACCATCAAGTTAACCACAAGGAAAGGTAGGAGGCAACCAGCGAGGGCAAGGCCGCATGTTTTTAGGCCTGATATCTCTTCTTGTCTAAGATCGGGATTAAGGGATTCTAACTCAGTTTCGAATGTTTTGGTTTCTGATTCCATTGCTTTTGAATTTTGATTTAAACAATATAGATGGTCTGATATATATATAAATAATCAAGAGGATATCTATAAAAATTCAAATAATATGTAAATACTATGGATATATTTTACTAATTTGTGTATACCTTATATTATACTCCCTCCCTTTCTAAATAATTTTTTTCTTTCTAAAAGCATCATTTTTTTATACTAAATAATTTCCTACAACTCAAACTAATATTAGTTTGATTTGAATTTAATTAATTTTCTTTGAAGTTTATAAGTTATTATCATTAATTCATAAAATATGTATAGAAAAACTCTAAAAAATATCTTTATAAAACAAGAAAAGGTAGAAAACTATCTATAATAAATGGCGGGGTATATAAGAAAGGTTTGGTATGCATCTACTTTAAAATGTGTGTTTATTTTTGAAAGATGTTATGGAAAAGTGAATTAGATATATAATAATGATTAAAATGAATATAACATTTAATATATATATAGTAAGTAAAGACAAAACAAAACTTGTAAATTCGAATGGACCAATAGAGTGAGATTAAAATCTTCTTTTACATTCTACTACTATATGATTAAATTAGATTTACATTAAATTAAGCAATTAGACTCTGTTTATATTTTTCTATTAAAAACAATAATCTAACTCCTCTAAATATATTGTCTCTGCTTATAACTGATATATTTTTTTAATTTTTTTTTTTTGCATAGGAACCTTACTAATTATTTCCCTTTAAAAATTACTAAGATACTGACTAGAACTTGCGTGGACAATTACCTGAGTTTTATTTTCTTAAAATTAATATACTTTAATTTTATCTATGGCCAAGAAATTCATCAAGAATTTGACAAGAAATTGCGTGGAAACTTAGAAATGTCACAAACTTAATTTTCTTTGTAAACTCCTATGCAAAAGGAAAAACAAAATAAGTCAATCTTTTTGGAGGGAAAAATCGCCGTTGACTTGAGAGAATTCAAATAAAGTTGAGTTCGTATTAAATTGCGTGCGTAACAGCCAATATTATTTTGTTTAATACTCCTTCTGTTTGTTTCAATATATAGAGGGTTTAAGGTTTTTGCATATAAATTAAGAAGTCATTGTATTTTTGAAATAAAATATATATTATCATCAATTCCAAAACATTTCAACCAATAAAAAAGTAACATGTAGAATATAAATAATCAAAAGTAAAACAAACACATTTAATTTTGTATAGAAACTCTAAAACCCCAATTAAAATGAAAAAAAAAAAATGCTAAAAACCCTTATATACTGAAACAGAAGAAGTATTATTCTGCGTGAGGCGACACCGACGGCGATAAGAAGGAGGTGAAACCTTAATCGCCTAAAAAATCACCCATGAGAAAGAGCGTTTTTTTTTACATGATTATTAGTTTTAATACTCGAAAATAGTTACTAGTCCAACAACACCATTGACAACCAAAAACAAAAATAAACAACACCATTGACATGACTATACAAGTCCTTTTATAGTCATTTAACTATAATAACAATACAGGTCTTTGTAGTATTTACATGTATACTCTCTTTTTCTGTTTGTCAGTCAAATATCTCTCTTTTTATTCCACATCAGTCAATAATACTTATATTTGATTATTTTCAAATAATTCTATATATATATATATATATATAAATTATATTAAATACCCAGTTGACATTTGACAGCTAGAATTGAAGTTATAGCACCAACTACGAATAAGTGTATAGATTAATCATGGAACACATCAGAACATTACTCTCTGTAAATTTCTCAGAAGAGTCTAATTATTTTAATTTATTCTATTATTTCGAGAAGAATAAAAAAAAAAAAGTAGCACGTGCCTAAAAGAAGAAGAGTAGTATTTAGATCTTTGGCTCGCTTCCGCTGTTTTCTGTTCAATACAAATCTCGAGGCGCCAAAAACACTGCACTAACGGCGATTACCGTTATCCGGCGAAGATCCGTTAGCACTAATACAACAAAATGCTAATCAAAACCCAAACACTCACTATCTCTCCTTTCCTCCCACGACACCCGATTAAATCTCACCCCTTCCAAACACCGGTCCGTTGTCTCGGCGTTGACTCGGTGGTAACTCGGAGAAAACTCGGTGTGATCGCCACAACTACTCCGAATTTCCAGGGAAATCCGGCGGCGACTCGTCGAAAAATCAAATTAGAGAGAATTACGAGGAGCTGCATCGGAACAGATCGGGAAATCGGCGAAACTGATGAAGAAGAGGGAGAAGAGGAGAAGAAGAGAGAGGATCAGGTGAAACAGAGTGTATGGGAGCAGATGAAAGAGATCGTGAAGTTCACAGGTCCGGCGATGGGGATGTGGATTTGTGGACCGTTGATGAGTCTCATAGACACGGTGGTGATCGGCCAAGGAAGCTCCGTCGAACTCGCCGCCCTCGGTACGCTTTTCTATCAACTTTAATTATATGATCTGATTTGGTATATTTTTAAAATTAAAGATATTCAAAGTTATATGATCTGATTTGTTCATAAGTTTTAAATAATTTTGACCGTCTGGTCGAATGAAAAAATAAATGATTTGGATCGAACCAAAACAAAACAATTCTAAACCAAACCGAACCAGACTCCCAACAGGTAAGCAGTAACATCTAAACCTTTTGGTTTGTTTAATCTGATTAGATTTTGGACTTATGTAGTCATGTGGACCAATTATAATTGGAAGTTGGGTAAATGTCCCATCTGTCATTTATTTATATATACTATTCTGATCATCTTTGCACGCCAATAATTAGATTTGTGTCGATTTACCAACTTCTAAAGTTTTGTAACGTGATTGTAATGTCAAATACCCAACTACAAGGGTTTTTGTTTTGTTTTTTCATATCTATGTAAATACCTTTTCCATATAATTTGATCGGTCGGTAACTGAATAGAGGAGCGAAATTTTTTGTGACATACGCTTTTAATAAGTGAAATTTTTGTTCAATGGCTGAGAAAATTACCGGTTTAATAGGACCCGGTACAGTACTATGCGATCACATGAGCTACGTCTTCATGTTCCTCTCCGTGGCTACATCCAATATGGTCGCTACTGCTCTTGCCAAACAGGTTATTAGTTTATTACTCTTCCAATCATGTCTTGTCTTTTTCTTGTGTTCCAAGTTAAAATCAAATCTCAAACGTTTTATTTGTTTCCGTACAGGACAAGAAAGAAGCGCAACATCAAATCTCTGTCTTGCTCTTCATTGGATTGGTTTGTGGACTAATGATGCTTTTGTTGACAAGATTATTTGGACCTTGGGCTGTTACTGGTATACATCTTCACTACCAAAAGTTTCCATTTTAAGTAGTACTTGTAGTGAAATGTATTTAGACTTTTGTTTATGTGTTTTGTTTGGGCAGCTTTTACAAGAGGGAAAAACATTGAGATTGTACCTGCAGCCAATACATATATTCAAGTACTTATTTTATATATTAATCTATAATCATCATTTGAGTCAAATTCTTCTAATGAATGATGTCTCTCTTTAACCGGAATCTCTCTGTTTTGCAGATTCGAGGCTTAGCGTGGCCGTTTATTCTTGTTGGATTGGTTGCTCAAAGCGCAAGGTTTCTTTTTGTTTTGTAACATTCATTTTTCTGTGTCGATTTTTCGCCTCTCTATCACTTAATTAATCGATATGAGAATCTGTCTCAGTCTTGGAATGAAGAACTCATGGGGACCTCTTAAGGCATTATTAGCAGCAACGGTCATTAACGGTCTTGGAGATACAATCCTATGCTTATTTCTCGGACAAGGTATCGCCGGAGCTGCTTGGGCAACAACCGTCTCTCAGGTAATATATAAATACACTGAAATCGAAAACCTAGTGAAATGTGAAACAAAAATGCAGAAGGTTTCATAACGGCTTAATGTGATTGTGTGTTTATGGTTGTAGGTTGTTTCGGCTTATATGATGATGGACTCTCTGGACAAAGAAGGCTACAATGCTTACTCCTTCGAAGTGCCTACACCGCAAGAACTATGGAAGATCTCTGCACTCGCCGCACCTGTCTTCATCTCAATTTTCTCCAAGATTGCTTTCTACTCTTTCATCATCTACTGTGCTACCTCCATGGGAACTCACGTTTTAGCCGCTCATCAAGTACAATACAAATACAGAGATCTTCAGTTACGCCTATGCGAATTTGATGCTGATGTTGTGTACTTATATTTCTGTTTTTTTTTTATATAGGTGATGGCTCAGACGTACAGGATGTGCAATGTATGGGGTGAGCCACTCTCTCAAACGGCTCAGTCATTTATGCCTGGGATGTTATATGGTGCGAACCGTAACCTTCCCAAGGCTAGAACTTTGCTCAAGTCCCTAATGATTATTGGAGCCACGCTTGGATTAGTCTTGGGAGTTATCGGAACATCGGTTCCAGGTCTTTTTCCTGGTGTCTACACACATGATAAAGTCATCGTAACCGAGGTCTGTTTTTTGCTTTTCAAGTCAACATTTGTGTCCTGTGTTTACGGTTCTAAATTTGATTCTTGATCTGCTTGCCAGATGCACAGACTGCTTATACCTTTCTTCATGGCATTGTCTGTCTTGCCTACGACAGTATCCCTAGAGGGTACATTGCTGGTAAATTATGAGCTCTCTTATTCCATCGATTACATGGTTTCTTGAGAAGCAAGCAATTGAAGAAATCTTCGATTCTTTATTTATCTTAAAACAAAGTAGTATGAAGCAAGCAACTAAACTTTTCTTAATTGTTTACCAGGCGGGACGTGATCTCAAATTCGTCAGCTCGGTGATGAGTTTAAGCTTCGTTCTTGGCTGTCTCACACTAATGGTACTTTATAGAGCCCTTCCATAAACCCGAATTAAGTTTATTAATCTTCGAAAACACTTAAAGTTTCAGCATCCCTAAATTGCTTTGTTGTTGATGATGACACAGTTCGTGACACGAAGTGGCTTTGGTTTAATCGGCTGTTGGTTCGTTCTCGTAGGATTTCAATGGGTAAAGATTTGTATACATAAACTTTTTAAAAATAAAACATTCTCTCTTGGTCCAAATCTGTCTTTTAAGTTTTAACAAAAGGTTATAAACATTGCAGGGTCGGTTTGGTCTGTATATACGGCGGCTTCTTTCACCTGGAGGCATACTGAATACGGATGCGCTGAGTCCATATACGGTGGAGAAGGTCAAATCAATTTAAGTCTCAGTATGTTTTTTTTTTCCTCGTTATTGCGACTCGCGGGAACTATATATAAGGGTTTTGCCAATAAATGGCTAGTTTTGATTTATATCAATAACCAAAAGAGCAAGTAGGATTGAGGTACGAAGCAATAGAACATTGTCTAGATTCTAGGCTCTATGTAATCTAAATGTAAAGTATAACAATTAATAAAGGAGGATTTGGGTTACAAAACAATGTGATTATGTTCTCGAGTGCATATAATTCAAGGAACTGGTCTTTGAGATGATATGACAAACAAAACCGCAAAATGATTGATTCAACTTGTTGCAACTCTACTTCCGCCTCTGCGTCCACGTCCATCAGGTCTCTCTGAATACTCTCTTCTCTGCATTTACCCAAAAAAGTTTGAATGATCATAATGAATAGATTAAACACAAGATAGAGTTAGAGGCAGACGAGGAAAACGGAAAGAAGCCGTTTATGTCGGGTTACTTACAACAAAGGGTCTAGTGTTTGCGAACTTGTGTCTTCTTCTAATCGACAATCTCTCAACTTCCTTCTTCTTCTCCTCTGCTTTCATTTTGGTGGGACTAGGCCGGTACAGTATCACGGTCCGTCCGATTTGCCCTACTGCTACTGAACCTGTCGCTTCCTCCAAATGCCTAACCGCGTCCTCTAGCTCATCTGGCGATGTCTTGCGTATTTTCACCTGTTCCCATAAAAGAAGAATTAAGCACAGGCTCAAGCCTAGTTTCAGTCTCATAAGTTTACAAGTTTTCAATCCTCTTCCATACATGAACCAAAACCAAACAACAAAGAGAGCATGTTGCCATAGATAACACAAAGGAATCAAGATTCCACATAGCCTAAATGCCTAATCTTGGGGAGAGAATTATCCCACTTTCATCTCATTTCATACCTTAAGATCAACACATATACCCTAAACCGCCAATTTTGGGGGAAATTAATTCGTTATAAAGTTGATACCTTTAACAGCTCGTTCTTCTCCAAAGTCTCGAGGAAGGAGAAAACCACTGACTCAGTGACGCCAGATTTTCCTACGAGTTGACATTTCAATTTATCCCCCAGACTATGCGCGTAAGAAGCCAATTCCTTCTTCTCCTTTATCGTCAACTTCAAACCCGAGCCTCGAGCCTTCTTCTTCACCTTCTCTGTTTTCTCCTCCTTGTCTCCTAAACCCATCTGCTCCGAAACCTCCTCAGATGCTTCTGCGGAAACCATTCCACCCTCTTCTTCTTCTTCTTCGCTGTGATCGTCTTCCTCGCTCTCTTCGTCTTCTCTGAGATCTGCTTCATCGATGGAAGAGAAGGATTTCGCTACGAGTGAGGTACTAGTACAAGGAGAAGGAAGGGGCTTTGAAGATAGTGATTGAAATCGTGGCTTGTTACGGTGGTTGGATTGAGAGGTTAAAGCAGAGAAACAAAAGGGTCTAAGGAAGAGACAGACCGAAAACGGTGGTTCCGGAAGTCGGAGAAGATTGTGGATAAGATGAGTCGATGAAGAAGACGATAGTGGTGTTACTCTCGCCATTGGAGCACACTCTTGTAAAATGTGATTGTTTTGCCCAGCTAACATCATCTGACGGTTGAGATTGCACCGTCGGTGTTTTCGGGTCGTTGTGGAATGGGCCAAATTAGGCCCAATGACGACCCATTTTTTTAAAATGACATTTTCTCCTTTCTTTCATTTTTCTGTCTGCAGACATTCTCTCTTTTTTTCGGGCAAAAAAAAAAAAAAAAGACATTCTCTCTTTTTTGCACACGCTTTTCTACAAAAACAAATTGGAATCGGTACGGACCGACACAAATCAGAGATTGGTAATGGATTCTTGCTGTCTTAAAGAATCAAATTTAACTATATAATATGTGTGATGTTTTAGCCTAAGTAATTTCCATTTGAGGAATGTTAAGTGTTAGTAATTTACAACTAACACGACATTTTCTTTTTCTTTTTCTTGCTGTTACGAACACCACGTATTGAATTTTGTTTTTTCGTTTCGTCATATTAAGCGGAATTTAAAGATCACACCACATGGCACGTGAGAAAAGAAAAGCATGCACGTGAGCCAGCTGTGCAATGAAGCTCAAAAAGTGAGAGGCTTCGAGAAGCAGGCACTCTATGAGAGTGCCCTATGGGGGTATTGAAAAATTAATTTAGGGGGTTATTGGGATTGGTATTGATTGTTCAAATTTTTAAAATCCATTGTTATTACTCTCTTTATTCTTTAATAATTAATGTTTAAGGAAAAATGTATCTGGACTCAAAACAAATTCAGATACATCCAGATACATCCAAACACATTTTTCCTTAAACATCAACTATTAAGGAACAGAGGGAGTATTAAAATTCATTGTTATTGGTTTAATGACTTTTAAAATTCATTGTTATTGATTTGTAATTCAAAAAGTTAACAAGTTTAATGATTCTATAAATTCATTAAACCTTTTTTATTGGGAGATGAATTTTAAACAAATTAACTCTTAAAACAAAACTTTCAAAATACTACCTATAACTTTTAGATTCTCAAAGTCATTTATAATAAAATTAGATTAAGCCCCGCGTATACGCGGATTTATTTTAATATTTTTGAAATAAATTATGCAAAAATCAAATCAAATCACTTTTTAAAAGTAAGTAAACTAATATTAAAAATCCGATAATAAATTTTTAAACAAATAAAATTGAGAAATTTTGAGAAATACACCTCTTAATGGGTAAATTTTCAAAAATACACTTCTAGTGTAACAATTTTCAAAACTACACTTTTCTAATTTTAGTCTATAAGTTCGGGTTCAGTAATCCTTACTTAGGATTTAGATTTTGGGGTTTAGGGTTTAGATTTAAGAGTTTAAGGTTAGATTTTAGGGTTTTGAGTTTATATTTTTGGGTTTAGAGTTATTTTACTCAATAAAAAAAGTGTATTTTTGAAAATAGACACCCTAGAGGTGTAGTTTTGAAAATTGACACATAAAAAGTGTATTTCTGAAATTCTCCCTATAAAATTGAGAAATTTTTAAATTTTAATTATAATTGACATTTTTTGAATTCATGATATGAAAAATGAATTAAATTGTTTTGTTTGCATTTTTTATCCAATATAGCAAGACTTACATGTGTTTAAATCAGATCAACTAATTAATTCGTGAAACTTTGATTATTTCGTTTAAGAGATTCCAATAGATGATATCATTTTAAATATTGTTTTGCCTACCAAAAAAATGAACATTAAACGATTCAAAATTAGATTATTGTTCCATTATATAAAAAAAAATCTTTGTCAATTTTCTATTTATATTGTTTATTTTTCAATTTTATTTTTGCCTCCGACCATTATAAATTTTTCTTTCCATTATTAGTTAGTTGTTTTACAATTATTTTGTTAATTTTTTATTTCTGTATTGCATATTTACAATTTTTTTTTTGACATATGTCATCACTTTATCAAATCTTAGACACATGTTGCGATAATAAATTCGATTTCAATCTAACTGATTTAGAGTTAAATATTCTTCATTGATATTTTGAACTTTCACAGACACAATTTTTTTATTTCTTAATGAGATATAAATATTAAATAAAAGATAAAAGCAGATAATTAAATCATGAAGATTATAATTTAATATATATAAAAATATTTCTGTTTTGTAATTTGATTATGTTTTTTTTTCCTTTTCTTAATGGATGCAACAATTTTTTTTTAAAAAAATTTGTTTCATTTTTATTTTTATTTTTTCCTTTTCGTAATAGGAATATTTTTTTTTTCCTTTTCTTAGTAGAAGTATATTATTTATTTCTTATTTTACTGATTTTTTGTTGGTCTTATACATATATAGAATATATAATTTTTAATTTTTATTTTTATTTATAACACATGTCACGATCTTAATACTTTTAGAATTAATTAAAACACATACCACGATCCTTTGAGTTATAAAAATCCTACGTGTCGCAACCACATCGCGCGCATCCTGCTTTATATAATAAGATATTTTGATTGATTTTCTAAATTTACATATTTTTTTGAAATCTAACAAAAACTCTTTATAAATTTAGCAATTCTCTTAACTTCTAAAATCTTCAAAATTCACACAAATTATATTCCCAATAACAAATTATATTCCCAATAACCCCCTTAAAATAATTTAAAGTGATTTGTATTAAGATGACAAATCTAGTATTATTCAAACATGAATTCTAAAAATCTTTTTAAAATCCAGTGTTATTGAACTTGTAATTTTAAAATCCACTGTTACTGGAAATAATTTTGAAAGTGGATTTTAAAGAAAATTTTTGATTTTAGAGTGATTTGAGAAAAAGTTTTTGTTAAAAAATAAGAGATTTCAAATTACATATTTCAGGTAGGATTTTAGAATAGTTTAACTAAAATTATTTGAAATTCTATAATTCACACAAAATCATCTAAAAACTTTTTAAAAATCAAATCACTCTTAATCACTCAAAATCCCAAGTTCAGTACACCCTTCATATATTTACCGCATAAGTCCAATTCATTCAATCAACCTTTTCAAATTCTATGTCATGTTATAATTTACTAAAACATTCTCATGACCTTTTTTTATCAAACATAAAAATTTATCTGGATTTTTTTCTTGCATCTAATTGAAGTAATGAATTAAGTGTTCCCTACTGTGTAATGAAGTAATTGAAGATTGATAGCTTTTGTAGCTTTTTTTGTCCTCTCGATTGTTATTGTTCAATCAACCTTTTCAAATTCTATATCATGTTATAATTTACTAAAACATTCTCATGACCTTTTTTATCAAACATACAAATTTATCTGGATTTTTTTCTTGCATCTAATTGAAGTAATGAATTAAGTGTTCCCTACTGTGTAATGAAGTAATTGAAGATTGATAGCCTTTGTAGATTTTTTTGTCCTCTCGATTGTTATTGTTCGAACCAGAAATATCATCTTAATTTAGGTGTCCCCAAGAGGCCAAGACAACTTCCAACTATTGTCGTTGCTGTTATAATTACTAGTATTATTAGTTTATTACTTAATGAAACCGAAGATTCCACAGGATACTGCTTAAGCACTATGTCGACCTAAAATGAATACTCGACCAAAAGTAACTCGATTTAATTTTTAGCTACTAAAACAAATGAAACGAAACAATTTGATTTTATATCATATATATTAGTTAATTAGGCGTTATTCAATAATTTTAACGATGTTTGTTGTTGGTATATCAATTAGCGTTAGATGTTTTATAAACAAAAGATCAAAGTCAATTTAGCGTTAAGGTTGCTAATTTTTGTCAATAATCAAAATTAACAATTCTATATTCCATCGGTCAAGGTTGCTAATTTTAAACGAAATTTAATACCCCATAGTGTACAAATTTGAATTACGGAATTGCCCCTGCTAACTCGTTGTCGTCAATAATGTAACACTACAGTAGTACCCCTATTAGCGTCTACGTGTAAAGCGGAATCAGGTGAAAGGAGCAGCGATCACATGCGGATTTAATCTAATCCTCCGGTTCCACACCGCCCAATTATTATCGCGCGTATATTCACTCTCCTTGGTGCGCGTGACCAATATCCTTTATTTTGTGTTTCCAATAAATTAAAGTATGCAGAAAATCATCCTTACGTAATTTGCAATGCAATGTCTCGCGCGGTAAAGATAGAACCGGAACTCAAGTCAGATCAATCTCCGTGTATGATTGTGTCGCATGACTCGCATCCAATTTTTATACTTTTAAGTTTTTGTATTTTCTACGTTAAGGTTAATAATGCGAACCAATGTACATATATATATACACACATCTGTATAATCTGAGTATCTGAGGAACATACAAGATTATTGCTAAATTCCTGTAAATAACCAAGTACCTTTGGCCTGGTGATAAAAGGGTTCCGGCTGGAGTTTTCGCCCTGGGTTCGAATTCACTTGGCCACAGAGTTTTTACATAGATTTTTCCGGTCTCCCGACTGCTATAACAGGGGATCCATAATTGGACGCTGGACAAAACCCGGTGAATTAGTCAGATCATGTTTAAATGGTCTGGATATTGGGTTAGCAAGAAAAAAATTCCGGTAAATGTTCAATTAATAAACCAAGAACAATGTTAATAGTAATGTTAATATTGTGGTTTCCGAGATACATTTGAAAGGACCATTTGTTTTTCCCTTTTAGATTTTTAGTCAATGCAAAAATCGAATTACAGTGTACCAAAGAAAAAAAAAAAAAATCGAATTACTGCTTAATGTCATTCAAAAATGCTAGAAAAAATAGTTAAACTGGAATTCTTGTTAGTTTTTTCATACAACAGTTCCTTTTAAAGATGTTTATACTGTAAATTATCTTACTACATTTATTTTCTCCTTTTAAAAGTATAATTTAGTTATCACCAGACCACTCAGAATAATCGAAGAATATATGAACAACAATATTTTTTAAAAAAGCAAAAGAAAATGAACAGCAATTTTATATGTCCAACTAGGACATTTTATATGACAAGGGACGAATAAAGCTTGGCAGATATATACGTGATGCGGTGCTTATAACTCCATGGACATTAATTATGTTGGATAAGTTGTAATACCATAGTCCATACACATTTGCTAGATTGTCGTCTTTAGGTTTTAAAATTACTAAATATACTATCTAAGAAAATATTGATAAAACCAGTTACAACTTTCGATTTCCGTTAGATGCTACATATATCTGTCAGCATCTTTCAACATATATAGTAAGCAAAAGGCAATGTTTAAAATTTTAAATACTTTAAATTTTCGTAAAATACAATCCGCAGAGGGACAAAACATAAAAACATTATTATAAAACAAAGATTGCCCAAGTGGAGATTTTTTTTTTAACCCAACAAGATCTCAGTGTATAGAGCGTTACTTATTTTCTGGGGGATATATGAGACATTTATGCTGTACTTTATATGGAAATACCGAAATAGGAAATAGCTATATTAAATTATGCATTGATCAATTTAACATCAAGGGTAAAAAGGGGAAATTACTGTCTTTGGTCACCCATTGTTATTCCCGCTCGTCTCGTTGCTTGAAAAATATTCGAAATGTTTTTACCGGTGCGCGCTTTTTCATTAAACATTTAAACCATTTCTCACACTCCGTTCGAACATCGCGATACAGTGGTCTTGAACAGTGCCACGTCATCACACAGTAAAATTACTTTAACTAATTATTAAATACTTTTTTCTCTCTCTCTTTTTTTTTTTGTTTTGTCTTTCTCCTCCCTAAATTATTTTCAACTACCACAATTAATTAATTAAATTATGTACATTTAGAAAGGCACAGAAAAAACAAAATTCAAAATCTGAATTTTCAGCCTCCTCGTTTCTTCACACAGGAGAGAGAGAGAGATATATCTCTCCATTCGATCTTCCTTTCTCTCTCTACAGCACCTTCGCTTAGAGAAGACGAAACAATCTCTCTCTCTTCTATGGTCTCACCATCTTTCTCTACCATCTCCTAGCGAAGCCCAATCGAAAGAAGGGAGAGAGAGAAGAGAGAAGAGGGAAGGAGGTTACAATGCTTTATTCTCTGTCTCCAGCCATGTGAGCTTCCCCTGACACATTCTCTGCATCTTCTTTCCTTCCCCTCTTCGGAAGTTTTTTTTATTTTTTGGGTTGATTCTTCTCACCGAATCCGCGACCGAGTCGCCGGATTTAGCGAGTTGACTCCCCCCGAGTTTCGAGGTTAGTGGATGGCTTCATCGACATCGAGAACTAGGAGCAGTTCTCCCTTTGCAAACCATAGACCACCAAGTCCCGCTTCTTCGACTTCTTCGTCTCATATTAGCAACCGTCTCATTCCGCGGTCTTGCTCCACATCTGCTTCTTCATTTGTTAACTCCGGCGGTGGAATCGGCTCCCGATCTATGACGCCTAGTCGCACCCTCTCCGACTCCGGTTACATCGGCTCCGGCAGCTTCGGAACTGGATCGCCTGTCCCGTACCCGTCAGAGGAGCTTCTTGGTGAGCCTATGGAGGAGACTATTAGCTCTGAGCGGGATAGTATCTCCGTCACCGTTCGTTTTCGACCATTGAGGTATAGTAGATCTGATCGCCGTGGGTTAGATCTATTGTTCCGGTTTACAATTTGCACTAGTTGCAATTCAAGTGGAGATTCGGTCAATTCAAATTCACGTTTGTGATATTTTTTGGGGATTGCAGTGATAGAGAGTATCAGAGAGGAGATGAAGTTGCTTGGTACCCTGATGGCGATACAATGGTCAGGCACGAGTACAATCCACTCACAGCTTACGCATTCGGTATTTTGATGAATTTTTTTATTGTGGAGATGACATCAATTATTTCTGCTAGTGCTCCTTTTAGTTGATTATAGTGTTAACTGATTAACGTTCTTCCGAATTCTGTCTATGCCAGATAAAGTTTTTGGACCGCAGGCTACTACTATGGACGTATATGACGTAGCAGCAAGGCCAGTAGTCAAGGCAGCAATGGAAGGTGTTAACGGTAAGGAACCAAATTTTGTGTGTTGTCATAGAAATATCCTCTAGACCAATTAGCCTTCACGTTAGTACTGCTTGCAGCAAACCTTCTGACTCAGGCTTGGAAATTTGACAGGAACTGTTTTTGCTTATGGTGTTACAAGCAGTGGAAAGACCCATACAATGCATGTAGGCTTTTCGTTTCTCCCTTGTATACTTTTTCTCTCTGATTTTTCCTCAAACCGGGATATCTTTTGCAACTTGGTTATTCTGGATTACTCTAAACATTTGAATAGAATTATAGCTGATGGTTAAGTGAACTGGAAATGCTAATGTGAATAGAATTTGAAGGTGCTTCCTTTAGATTGCCTATGCTCATCTTTAGTGAAGTAATAGTTGGATCTCGAAGTCCCATCCAAACAACTAGCACTTATATCTGATGATCTTTTTGTTTTGCCATTGGTTCCTTTGCAACATGCATAGGGTGATCAAGAATCTCCCGGGATCATACCGCTAGCGATAAAAGACGTCTTCAGTATCATTCAGGATGTAAGTGGTTTTAATGGGGTTCATGTCTTCTCTCATCCCANCGTTTTTTTTTTTTTTTTTTTGTATGATTTCATGTTCGCTTATTGATTGTGCCATTATATTTCAGACTCCAGGAAGGGAGTTCCTGCTCCGTGTTTCATATCTTGAAATATACAATGAGGTTAGTGTAACTTTCTATCCTTGATATATAATTTGATAATCCCTGAAAAGTAATTATTTAGTGGGATGTGTTTTCCTGCTCGTATACCTTATCACTGGGAACTAAACTGCTTAACAATATAAAAACTTGGGAGGTTTTTCTATCCTTGATATATAATTTGATAATCCCTGAAAAGTAATTATTTAGTGGGATGTGTTTTCCTGCTCGTATACCTTATCACTGGGAACTAAACTGCTTAACAATATAAAAACTTGGGAGGTTACTCATCATCTTTTTGCTTTTACTTGAGTGTTTGTCTGTTTCATCTACCTAAGTGTATCTGATTACTGTCCTTGTATCAGGTGATTAATGATTTACTGGATCCAACGGGCCAAAATTTACGAGTTAGAGAGGATTCCCAGGTTTGCTTTAACCACTATAGAATGCTTAGCTTTCTCCACTTCTCTAGTGCAAGTGAATATCGTTGCGGTCCGAATAGAATTAATGAGAAAGAATTAGCTTCGAATCAAGATATGGATGTGAAGTCACTCAGATATTGATTAATATTGCATCCATCCTTCTGTATGAATTATTTTGGCTAAGTACAGAGTGTAAATTTTGTTTCTAGGGCACTTATGTCGAGGGTATCAAGGAAGAAGTTGTTTTGTCTCCTGGACACGCACTATCCTTCATTGCAGCTGGAGAAGGTAATGAGAAAATTTGACCTTTGAAACATTTCTTGATTTTTCTGAACTTTTTCCCTTCCGTCTCTCCTTAATATTGCTGTTATTTTTAATGGCAGAACATCGCCACGTTGGTTCAAATAATTTCAATTTGATGAGCAGCAGAAGTCACACTTTATTTACACTGGTATGTCTTCAAGCTCCAGGAACTTGTCATAATGTATTTTATAGCCTCTTCTCAGTGTCTCTGCATGATAATTTTGCTCTTACAAGTATCCTTACTACATGTTTTAAGTAAAATTTGTATCTCTCTGCAGATGATTGAAAGTAGTGCTAGTGGAGATGAATATGATGGAGTTATTTTTTCTCAACTCGTAAGTGCTTCTTTATTTCAGTGATTGTATAAGATCGTTTATTTTACATCAGGGGTAACTGTATATTTTTCTTGTTTAGAATTTGATTGACTTGGCTGGATCTGAGAGTTCCAAAACTGAAACAACTGGATTGAGGAGGAAGGAGGGTTCATACATCAACAAGAGTCTTCTAACTCTTGGAACTGTAGGTGTCATTTCTTAATTCGGGGTTCCAATTATTATATGTTTCTTAATATGTACGGATTGCATGTCAATCAAAAGCACTGTTACTACATAAATGCTGGACTTGTTAATAGGAACAACTCAATTAGCTTCCACATCCCATTAGCGGCATCAAAGAATCACGAAATAATTTGGAGTTGCTATGGGAATATACTTAGGATTCTCAGTACATATTTTCTTCTCATTTGTGCTAGTGTTTCTTGATGTTTGACTTTCTGATAAGTAGTATGTTGTCCTTTTTGTATTCTGTCTGTCCATGGTAACATCTTTAATCCCTTAAACCTTTGAGGTAGTAGGGCGTTTTACTTACAGTTATTTCTTGTGATTTCATTTATGAAGGTGATCGGAAAACTTAGTGAGGGGAAGGCAACTCACATTCCGTATCGTGACTCTAAGCTAACTCGTCTTCTGCAATCATCATTAAGTGGTCATGGTCATGTTTCGGTAAGACCTCTTCTGTATCTGATGCAATATATCCCATTCCACTATATTGGTCGACTTTCCCAGTATTTTTTATTTATTGATGTACTCTATATTCTTGTTTATATTGACTACCTGTGATAAGCACTAGCCATTGCACTCACGCTAATTCACCATAGCAACAGATAAACTAATTCATTATCTTGTTTTCATTATTCTTTTTAGCTCATATGTACAATTACTCCCGCGTCAAGCAGTAGTGAGGAAACTCATAATACATTAAAATTCGCCAGCAGAGCAAAGAGTATAGAAATATATGCTTCACGCAATCAGGTGATCTTATAGCGTATTTTACAATAAAGTGCTTTGCTACACTCAAGCTTGAACCCCTGCTTAATGACTTAGTTTTTAATGTCTTAAAAGCAGATAATAGATGAGAAGTCACTAATTAAGAAATATCAAAGAGAGATCTCAATTCTCAAACTAGAACTTGATCAGCTAAGAAGGGGTATGCTTGTGGGTGTCAGTCACGAAGAGTTAATGAGCTTAAAGCAACAGGTACTGACTTCCCCCAAGACCACCTTTATCCTAAATATATTTTACTGTGTTCTAAAGGCAGTGACTGCACTACCTATTATCTACTGCATCAGTTAGAAGAAGGGCAAGTGAAAATGCAATCAAGATTGGAGGAAGAAGAAGAAGCCAAAGCAGCTCTAATGAGCAGAATCCAAAAGCTTACCAAGCTCATACTCGTCTCTACCAAGAATTCCATTCCTGGATATATGGGTGATGTACCCACTCATCAGCGTAGTGTCTCTGCGGGCAAAGATGATGTAAGTTTTGTTTTCAAACCACTGAGATGACCTAAGTGATAAATTCAGGCCAACAGAAGGAGTTTTGGACATTGTTGGTTTTGTTCATTTAATCTGAATAAGTTTCGGTTTTGTTTGGTCAAGGCTTCTTTTTTCTGGACCAATCCAAAGTGTCATTCTGTTTTATCTTTGCTTTTCAGAAGTTGGATTCTCTGCTTTTGGATAATGATAATCTGGGATCTCCATCTTCGACTTTGGCTCTTGTATCAGATGCTTCTTTACGTTTTAACCACCGGAGATCTTCCAGCAGGTTAAATGACGAAAACTCACCGGGTGCAGAATCTCAAGTGAGTAAATTACCACAAAGTTTGTATTGATTGTCAGAAATGGCATCTAATAGTTGTGGGCTAATGGCTTTTTGTAGGGTGTCATGACGCCGGATGAAATCGACCTTTTGGTTGAACAAGTTAAGATGCTTGCTGGTGAGATAGCTTTCAGTACCAGCACACTAAAGCGTTTGGTGGATCAGTCCGTAAATGATCCGGAAAACTCACAAACTCAGGTTAAGATATTTCCTGATATTGGGGTACTCTATCAGATAGTATTTGACTGTGTACCTGAAGTGGCTCATTTACCTTTAGCTCAAGTAACTAGCGTAATAAATTAATGCATGCAGATACAGAATCTGGAACGCGAGATTCAAGAAAAGCAAAGACAAATGAGGGCCATAGAACAGCTCATAATTGAGAGTGGTGAAGCTTCAATTGCCAACGCATCATTGGTTGAGATGCAGCAGGTATTTAACCTCCACATCTCATTCACTGGAGAACATGATCTTGGACCCCGTCAAGGTCACTTGTTCAAGGCTCAACGACGATCAGCTAAGATGTCATGTTCTTTTGTTGTTTTCAGAAAGTAATGAGTTTGATGACCCAGTGCAATGAGAAGAGCTTTGAGCTTGAGGTGAAAGTTTATTCTTTTATTGAAATTACTGCCTTGTTTACTACATTATGTTTAACTTAACCATATGATTAACTTGGTTCTACCTATGGCACAGATAAAATCAGCAGATAATTGCATTCTCCAAGAACAACTACAGGAAAAGGTCAGTAGCATGTTTTTTTCTCATTCTGAAGTTGTGCATAATAGTTCTCGTCTTTTCTCATTCATCCTTTGAACATTGTTCAGCGAAAAAATGCTTCTTACCACAATGTCTCCAATAATGCAGTGCACCGAGAACAAAGAACTACATGAAAAGGTGAACCTTCTAGAGCAACGTTTGAATGCAGTGTCTAGTGAGAAAGCCTCACCATCTTGTTCCGATAACGCGGTATATGCAGACGAACTAAAAAAGAAAATACAGTCGCAGGTAAATCTTCAAACGCACATTCTCAGTTCTCATAAATATCCCAGTAAATATATGCGCGCATCAAGATTGATCACGTATACATTAATTGTATACTTGCATAAGCTTTGGTCTCTCATTCTTACACTGGATGTTTATGTTTTGTATATAGGAAATTGAAAACGAAAAGTTGAAGCTAGAACACGTGCAGATCGTGGAAGAGAACAGTGGGTTACGAGTACAAAACGTAAAACTAGCTGAAGAAGCTTCATATGCTAAGGAGTTAGCCTCTGCTGCTGCTGTTGAGCTGAAAAATCTGGCTAGTGAAGTAACAAAACTGTCACTACAAAACGCAAAGCTAGACAAAGAATTAGCAGCTGCAAGAGACTTGGCTCAGACGCGTAACCCCATGAACGGAGTTAATAATCGCAAGTATAACGACGGGGCAAGGTCAGGAAGAAAGGGAAGGATCTCTTCAGGTAGGGCAAGTGGAGATGAGTTTGACCCGTGGAATCTCGACCCGGAAGACATGAAAATGGAGTTGCAAGCAAGGAAACAGCGGGAGGCGGCTCTTGAGTCTGCACTGGCAGAGAAAGAGTTCATAGAAGACCAATACAGGAAAAAAGCAGAAGAGGCAAAGAGAAGAGAGGAAGCTTTAGAAAACGATTTGGCAAACATGTGGGTGCTTGTTGCCAAGTTGAAGAAAGACAACGGTGCATTGTCTGAAGCCAATGTCACTGCCACCGACCCCGCAAGAGAATTAGAGAAGAATGAAAGCAACATGGTTCTGAAAGAGAGACAAGTCTCGATTGCTCCGAGACGACCTGAAGTAGTAGTGGTAGCTAAAAGCGAAGAGACACCAAAGGAGGAACCTCTCGTTGCTCGTCTCAAGGTAATATCAAACCCCTTTACAAGTATTTTTGGTGTTTCTTTCACGTATATTGACGATAGTTCTGTAACAATGAGACAGGCAAGAATGCAAGAGATGAAGGAGAAAGAGATGAAATCGCAGGCGAATGGAGACACAAACTCTCACATTTGTAAAGTATGTTTCGAGTCTCCCACGGCAGCAATTCTACTCCCTTGCCGTCATTTCTGCTGTAAGTCACAACTCTCTCCATGAAACCTCGTTTCTCTTTGGGTATCAAACAGCTGTAACTAAAAAAATGTTTCATTTTGCAGTATGTAAATCTTGTTCACTCGCATGCTCTGAATGCCCAATTTGCCGCACAAAAATCTCTGATCGGCTCTTTGCGTTTCCCTCTTGACCAATCAAAGGTACCCTTTTGCAAGTGAGTTTAAAAATGTGGTTTATGTTATGTTCCGTGTTGGGTCTCTTTTTA
This sequence comes from Noccaea bulbosa, assembly GCA_900406535.1. Taxonomy (NCBI): domain Eukaryota; kingdom Viridiplantae; phylum Streptophyta; class Magnoliopsida; order Brassicales; family Brassicaceae; genus Noccaea; species Noccaea bulbosa. Next base: position 9,709 of record OVBJ01000175.1, on the reverse strand, counting down.
AGTTTTAGAAATGTTGGAACCAAGTTGAAAAACGCTGGAAGTATTTATCAAATTGCACGATTTTGCAGGTGTTTGTGAACTGTGGGTGAAGCCTGTTGCTATCTATATATTTTAGGGAAGAACAGGTTGGGATTTTTTTAAAAGTTAGTTTTCGGCTCTTTTGTATGTAATCTGTCTATTATGGATATAGTTACCATATTTATCATTAAAAATGGGGGAAAAAGGGAAAATCGGAACATATACGTACGTGTTGACATGTCTTGTCTTCGCTTCCACCCACGTCGTACACGAACAAATGAGTGGGTGTATTTTTTTTTTTTTCTCCCAGGAATTTAACGAAGAAAAATCTCACAACTATCCTCCAAAAATCCAATTTAATGATAGAAACTCTCAACAAATAAGTTAAAATCGACAATCCAAATCCGAACTTTTGTTGAAAAAGACAAACGAATTCTTATTAACAAAAACGAGAGAAAAACGTAAACAAATAAGTTGGGTTGGTTTCATGATTTCTCAAACCTCAACACCCAAAGAAAAATACTAGATTCCAACCAAAATAATAAAAGTTCAGGAAAATGGTTTTTGTTCCCAAAATCCTTGATGATGGTACTGTGAAGAACCATCGTAAACCCTATAGAACGCATTGTTGTTGTTGTTGTTGTTGTTGTAGGGAATCTCAAAACAAAGATGGGTTTGTGCTCAAATGAGCTTACTGAAGTAGAAATCTCAAAACTGGAAATGAAATAGCTCATGAAGAGCTTTATTGTGCAAAATATAAAGAGAAAGGAAGAAGCTTTAAGCTTGTCACCAAGAGCTAAAAGATGTCGATTGATCTATCATAAAATGGTAAAGGAGGCTGCTTCAATGGCAGCCAAAGTTGTCACTTACACAGATATTACATCTCAATTTATAGCATGTCTAAAACCCTAGTCACATGGGCTTTGGTCTTGTCTTAGTTGGGTTGGGCCTTTGCTCTAATACTCCCCCGCAAACTTGGCGTCGGGTGAAGCGAGAGGACAAGTTTGAAACTGCAAAACATTGGCTTGAAAGGAGTTTGAGTAGTCGAGGAAGAATAGCATGACGGTGTAGGTAGATTGCTCAATTCATCATAGAAAAACAGCATGAAATCGTGTGGTCTTGACTTGGAGAGCTTGCATGACTCACTCAGAGGTTCTTTTGACATGGAGAGTTTAGCATAGTCTTCTCTCTTGTGACCTTCTTTCTCACAAAGAGTTGGGTTAGACTTACCCTAACTCAACTAATTTGTCCAACAACAAATGAGAAATTTTCCCACAAACAACTGACATCCTACTCACTATCATCTTCCTATCCATTAGCCAACATCAAACTGCATTTTCACAATCTAGCTTTCTCTTTGACATTTTATCGAGCACCTTGTGTGCACTCAATAAAAACAGAAACTTGCATCTGTAAACGCTCCCTTATCAAACCCATTATCAGCCTAACTCAAACCAGCTTCTCAATTCCAGCAGCTAACCATTATAACTTCTCAATTCCAGACTTAAAGAGCTAAACTCGCCAGCAGAACCACCAAACAAATTAACAGATGTTCTTCTTACACTATAAAGACCAGACCTTTAAATCCATGTTCTGTCTCAGATGAAGGAATAGACACATTACCGTGGAGGAAGAGATGAAGCTAAGATGCCATATTGTGGCTGTTAAGCTTAACACAATATTGTCCGTGAAGACATAAATCATCGCTGCATCTTCTCCTCAACTGCGACTCTTCTTTTAACATGAAAAACAGGGACTTGAAAAGCAAAGATGACTTGACTGGTCATTGCAGGAGCTAGGTCTTCGAAATCAGAATGCGGAAGATAACGGATCACCATTTTCGCCTGTTAAAGCTTATATGGCTCTGATACCATGTAGAGAATCTCAAAACTAAGATGGGTTTGTGCTCAAATGAGCTTATTGAAGTAGAAATCTCAAAACTGGAAATGAAATAGCTCATGAAGAGCTTTATTGTGCAAAATATAAAGAGAAGATGTCGATTGATCTATCATAAAATGGTAAAGGAGGCTGCTTCAATGGCAGCCAAAGTTGTCACTTACACAGATATTACATCTTAATTTATAGCATGTCTAAAACCCTAGTTACATGGGCTTTGGTCTTGTCTTAGTTGGGTTGGGCCTTTGCTCTAATAGTTGTTAGTGCTAATACTGTTGTCCTCATAGGAGACACAAGAAGGATGCTCAAGCAAATCCTCCACTCTCCAACCCGGTAATGTTTCCATCAAATACTCCGATATACTGCCCGTACCCGTACCACCCGATCCAGAACCCGAATCGCTCGCTCGTTGATAGTTTTCCTCTAGCCCGTAATAGTAAGTGCTTGTAGTCGTCGAAGGAGAGCTCGCAAAGACCTCGCTGGAGGCCGAGCTTGGGACCTCGCCTGATACCGATTTGGGTCTGGTTTTGGCCCGACACAATCCTGCAACGGAGTTGGGATTAGAGGCTCTCGGGTACGTTGACGGAGAAGCGGATATCTTGACGCCGGTGAGGAGGAATCTATTGTGTTTCTTAGTGTGCTCATTAGCTTGATGTATTGGAATGTCACATTCTCTGCATAGTATTGCTCTATCTTCTTGGCAAAATAATAATGCACGCCTCTCCTGTCATATGGATAAAAATTTGGTACCATTAATACATCAAGATGATCAAACAAGACACGTAGTTTAAAAAATATTTGTATTATTTTGTTTATTTTCTAGATTTGACCTCTTTGCTTTCTCAAAATTATAGAACATTGCTTTTTTTACTTTAAAGAAAGGCAGAAATAGTAGACTTTTTAATATCTTTTTCTTCACGGCTTCACCTTTCCAAAGAATAAAGAAACTGTAGGAAAGAAATAAGACTTTTTGAATATCGCTTTAATTTAGTTAATTGCGTAGAAGTATTGATTGCTGGAAGCATAACTAGTCAAGATTTTAGTAATAACCTTTGTTAAGCATAACTAATCAAGATTTTAGCAATCTCGATCTTTGTTCTGTTTTTGAAAAAAAGTTATTTTTTGTCGTGATTTTAGATTCGTCTTTAAAACAATTTTACAGGAATGATAGGGGAAATCAATCATTTTTCAACCAATAAACTAGTTTCAGAAAGAAAGAAAAAAGTGATATAAGACTTATAAGTCACGCAAAACATCGTTTAATGAAATCCAGCTTTTTACAATACTAAAATCCCACTTTCAGTTTTTCTCGAAGACGGCAAAGAAAAACGAGAGAGAAAAGAAGAAGGGAAGTTCTAAATTTGGTCTTACCCCGCAAATATCACAGAGAGGAGCATCTTTGAAAGTAGGAGAAGTGAGAGAGAATCGGAGATGTTTCCCGGCGAGCTTATTGGCGAAATGAACATGGCGATCGCAGCTATTACAAAGAGCTGCTTCATCTGCACAGCAAAACACTGAAGCTTCTTCTTTGTCACACACATCACACCAAATCTTCATTTTTCACTATCTTTTTTTAGTTTAATAAAACAGAAGGTTTTTTTTGTTTTTCTAGAAATTTCACAAGATTGGGTCCTCACTCACTCTCTCTCTCAACTTGGATCCTTGGACCAGTGCTATATGTAGGCATTCATGTGGGTGGTTGTATGTATAGGTGATGGGGTTTGAGTGTGGGCAAAAGGGTAAGAATAATGTGTTGGCTTTATAGATAAGCAGCTTAGGTTTCCTTTGTCTTTTTTCGTTCTTCCTCTCACTTTCTTCATTGATAGCTGCTCTCTCCTTTGCTTTAAATTCCCCAAATTGACTTGCTTTGGTTTTGTTTCCACTCCCGGTTTGGTCTTATTTAGAAATTTCAGTCTGTTTTTATAACCGTATATGTAACTAACTAACTTCTAAAAATCCCCGGAAGCTGTTTTTTTTTTTTTTTTTTTTACATCCATTTAACGATTTAATCACACTCTAAATATTTGCATAACAACTAGTAGGCCAGTGACTTCGGTTAGCCGGTCAGGTTGGTTAAATTGGGTTTTGGTTTTTCGGATTTGGGAGATTAGAAACTGTCTCGGCTTCGGGTCGAATTCGGGTTTGGATTTTCGAGTTCGGGTCGGTTTTCAGGTTTAACCTAAAACCCAAAAAAAAATTAACTTTTCGGTTTTTGATAACGGTCGGATTTTTGGGTTTCTTATACCAAGGTTGCTGATTATTTCAGGTTTGCGGCGGCGACGACGTCGGTGAAATCTTATTCAAGTATTAGTTTCCAAGTGAAGATCTCGACGTGTTGATAGCTGTGACGAATGATGACGATCTCGAGCATATGATGCACGAGTACAATTGGCTTTTCCTTATGTCCTCTAAGTCGTCCATGATGCGTTTGTTCCTCTTCTCGTCTTTTCCAATTTCAGGTGGATTTGGCTCCGAAGGTTCGACTAAATTAGATTGGGAAACGCTTAACCCAATCCTTAGCCGAGCTGAATCAGAGAAATACGTTACAGCTCTGCCGAATAATGCAAAAAGGATCAGCAATCTATAGTTGGGTTTGGTTTTCGGTTATTAATTCGGTTATCGGATGTTAACTGAACCGAATTCGAACCCGAATCCGAACTCAGATTAACATACAAACCGAACGGTTATTTAGGCAAATCCGAATATAACTCGGTTTAGTAATATCAGATCAGAAATTGGTTCAGTTTTCTGGTACGGTTTAAAGCCCCTCGTCTAACAACTACTAGTATTATATATGTTTCTTATGAGATCATGCGTTTTTTTCTTTTCCTTCAAATCTTTGCATTAACTGTATTTTTCTTTTTGACATTTAAGACCCAAGAAAAAAACTGCATTTTTCTTCGTCTAATGTAATAAAAATGTCGCTTCGTTTTCTTTTTCTATTTTTTACCACCGAAAATAGTTGATATAATTATTTTATTCTACGTGAGGAATCTTGTTGGTCTTGTCTGTGGAAGAAAAAATGCAAAAACGGAGTTTTTTTTTTGCCATCTAGAATTTTATTAGAAAAAGAGTATTACACGGTAATACACACTAACCAAACTACAAATATAAACCGGCAGATGACGATTAAAATTCCGGAAACAAAGCCAAGAAAACAAGGATAAATCCCGGAGACAAAACCCACAAAAGGGAGACAAAACCCATAAAGGGAAGACAAACAACAAGACTAAAACTACAGAACCTCTCCAACCCAAGACTAAAACTTTAAATGAAAACAGCAAAAAGCAACCGAAGCCTTTAAACACAGCCGGAGTAAATGACAAGGTGGAATTGACCTTCTGAAGAACGAGTAGAACTTACCTAAAACCGCCGTTATCGATGATAGAGCCAGAAACACACACCTAGAAGCACCACCACACCGAAGCGGAGTTAAATACAATCTTTATTAATTTTTTCCCGTCAGATGCTAGTAATTAGAAACGACAAAAGTATCTTTAAATTATGGAATCGAAAAACAATTTTTCTCAAAGAAGGTAAACAAAGGAGGAAGGTGGGGGAATTTGACAAATGGCCAGCTCTTCATGCCAGCTTTTGTCTTCCATCATCCATGTGTATATATCTACTTCCTTCTTACCTTTCTATTCCTTATTTTATACTTGTACTAGTTTTTTTTTGGTTTAATACTTGTATTAGTTGAAACAAATTATATAATACGAAAATCGAAATCCAATCTTCATAAACACAACAAAACATTCTAATGTGGTATTTGAGAGTGTTAGTGGTTACAAGTATAAACCCAACAAACAACAATTTTACGAATTTCAATATATTGGATTTGGTTAAATTCAATTTTAGTACGAACTAAATCTTTAATAATTTAGTTTAATTTTGATTATATTTTCAGTATTAGTTCTATTTTTTCTTGAATGAAAACGATTTAAATGCTTAGTCCTAATTAATACCTTATCGTTTTAAAGTGACGTTAATATAACATGATCTCTTGTTAATGTGTTATGTATGTGTCATTTAACACACTCACAACTCTGTGGTCATGTCGGCCAAACTGTTCGGAACCAATTTTTATTAATAGACATTGAATACTTTGATATAAATAAGAAGAGTGGATCTGATCCTTTGAAGAATAATACAGAGTATACTATTGTTAGATAATAATAGATCATTTATGAGATGGAATACGACAAAAAATACTTTTAGAGGAGAAGATATGGATGATCTCTCGAATCTTTTCTCTCATTACTTTTTTTTGTCACTCGACTTATTACTTTAAAAAAAATCAATATATTATTTTGACTGCCTTTTTAAAGCAAATTTTAGGAATTTGTTTTTTGGGTTTCAACGAAGCTGCTTTGTATTATATTGCAGATACACTACAATTTTTTATTTATTTATGTTATTAATTAATTAGATTATATCCCTTATATATTAAAACAGAATGTATTGCTGATGTATCATCACAGGTTTATTTTCAAGGAGTTTTTAAATTAAAACACAAGAGAATTTACATAAAATGTCCTTGTATATTTTATTTAGAGAACTATTAATAAAAATTTATCATCCTTAACTGACAATTACGAAAATAAGTAAATAAAGAAAATATGATATTTAATTTAATTCTATCATAATAATTTTTAAAAATTAGTATATATCTCCTATCATCTTTGTTTAACTTTATTTTATAAAATAACTTAAATCAAAATATAAAAAAAACTAGTGAAGAAAATATAAATTTTTGTTTGTATATGCTATAATTTGAATTTTTTAAAAACAATAATAATCACTAAAACTATTAAAATTCTCATATCCATATTGTGTGGAGATGTAGAAATATATTATGAAAAATAATTTAGTAGGTATCCAAGTGTAAATTATTTTTTATTTTCTATTTAACATGGTTTTAATTAAACTGTATAACTAAATCGAATAAAACAATTTTTTATAAATATTTTATTTTGATTAAAAATTTGAATATTATTTCATCTGTTTCAATTTTCAATACAAAATTAATTATATTTTTGTATCTTGATAATTTGGATTATGCAGATTATTTTCTTTTTAGTTGGATTGTTTTGGAATCATAATAAAATATATTTAAGTTTTGAAAAAAAAAGTTTTAATCTGTGTGCATACACATAAAACTTTTTATCTTATTATATTGTAATCATTTAAGTTTTATATATCTTGATTAAATCGATCATATTTAATCTATAGTTACTTTTAAATTTTTTAATTTGTTTACTTTTTAAAAAATTTAAAATGCTTAATTTCTATACTATAAATGAAAATTAGAACCAAAATAAGATAAAAATTAGTCACATAAAATTTTAAAATAGTTAAATAGTATATTTTAATAAAATATAAATTCAGAAAACATTATTCCGAATAGGATGCGGTTTTTGATGTGTATATTGCATAAGACATTGACACTTTTAGTCCAATAGTTCGGCGAGAAGTTTCCCACACGAAAGTTTTCCATAACTGAATATTTATTATTCATATTATTTTCGCATGGATTTTGTTTATAAGTTGTAGATCTTGAATCACATGGATGTACTAAGTTTTCCATAACTGAATATTTATTATTATTCATATTATTTTCGCATGGATTTTGTTTATAAGTTGTAGATCTTGAATCACATGGATGTACTGCTTGGGGTCTGGTGGACATTTTGAAAAGGTTTTTGGTGCACTTTTTAAACATTCCATTTGGGACCTTTACCAATTGATTACTACCACCAATCATTCATCATTGGACTCGAATTAATTAAATTTTGTTTTTATATTTATATAACGAAACAAAATCCAATCATTTATTGATACAACTGTCTCTGTGTTATGCTAATCAGTCGTACCCTCCGTGACTAATCCTTTGATCTATATTAGGTCTTTTACCCGCGCTACTGTTTAAATAATCAAATTTACTTTTTTGGTAATTTAAAAACACAATTATCNGTTATGTACCTATGCATTTTAAATTTATGATTTATGTTGATAACAAATAGTATACTGTTTTAAAATTAGATATGTTGTTTTATCAACTAAATTAATATGAATGCAAAGTTCAATGAATTGCAATACAAAAAGGAATTGGTTGTACAATTGTCAATATGTAAGATTTTTACGCAATTGTGTTTAAGAAAATCGAAAGAAAATCCAGCTATCACGAAGGGTGTCTTTAACTTTGTTAGGAAGCTGCAATGATCGTCTGCAATGATCGTGCATAGTGATTTCTTGTTTTTCATTAGTTTTTTCATAACTTTTAAATAATACATTCCTCATTACTTTTATCAGTTTTATATTCATTATGCCATTAGGTTGATTTTTTAAAAAAAAATCTTTATAATTGTGTTTGATCTTCACATCACTTCTCACTACTTTTAATTTATGTCTATTTTCCCTATGTTTTAATTTGAATAGCATGTCTATCTTTGACAATTAGAATTTGATCCACGACATACTCTCATATTTAAACTACATACTCTTTTGTTTGTATGGATCAGATAGATATTAGTAACTATTAATTATGTATAAAAATTAAATTTTGCCACTTGTTGTATTTAGAGTGAAATGTTACTTCTATAGTCTAATATTAAGTTACCATTTTGTTGTTAATAAAAATTTATGTACATGTACAAACTTATTTTATTTATCTCTTAATCACTTATACAAACATAACCATAAAATATTAATTTTTCTTTCAAAATCAATAATTGTTTTTCTAAATGTATGCGTATACACTATTATCCATACAAATATTTTACTAATATTTTTTGGTGGAACTTCATATAATGGATACTATTATCTTTTTAAATAAAAGTAAAAACATGTAGTTTACTAAAAATAAGTTGTTCAAATCCTTATCTTTATGTTAGTCTTTAAACATATTTTCCAAACAATGTCTTATNTTAATTTTTCTTTCATAATCAATAATTGTTTTTCTAAATGTGTGCGTATACACTATTATTCATACAAATATTTTACTAATATTTTTTGGTGGAACTTCATATAATGGATACTATTATCTTTTTAAATAAAAGTAAAAACATGTAGTTTATTAAAAATAAGTTGTTCAAATCCTTATCTTTATGTTAGTCTTTAAACATATTTTCCAAACAATATCTTACATTACAATTTTTTGNTAATAAAAATAATATTGACATGAAGATAAACCATTATATTTCAAATATTTTAGTAAAATAAAATACATATGTTTTCTTATCTTCAAATTCATTTATATATATATATATATATATATATTTTATTAAAATAGATAAGAAAATTAATTTTCCTAATTTGACTACAAAAAGAAAAATATTCCTAATTTAATGTTTGTTTGATACTTTTGTTGTTAATACAAATTTACAAAAATTCTTTATCTTTTATATATTTTTATTGATAATATCATATTAAAATCTGTAAAATAGCTTAATGTTAATGTTGATGTGGATCAAACAAATTGAGTTTTTCAATCATATGTGTACATTCTCAATAGCTTTAAATACATTTTTATATATATTTTTAAAAATGTATATATCAAATACTTTGTTTCACAAGTAATAGATAAAAAAATTAGATTTCCTAATTTAATTACAGAAGATAAATATTTCTAATATTATATAAGATTTACAAATTTAATATTTTTAAAAATATATATATCAAATCCTTCCAATTATTTAAAAAAGTATATATATTAAATACTTTGTTTCATAAGTAATAGATAAAAAAATAGATTTCCTAATTTAATTACAAAAAGATAAATATTTCTAATATTATG
>OVBJ01000174.1:0-83482 GCA_900406535.1 Noccaea bulbosa | reverse complement strand
TCCAAATTGCAAATTTTAGGAAACGTGAAAAAACGAGTTTCCGACAAGTTTTCGAGAGTTTCCGAAACGGGAAACGTGACTCGGACGGAGTTTCCATGCAACGTAGGTAGCAACTATCTGAGTTCGCCCTAAAAACTTTTTTTCCCAGGCACGCTTCCCAAGTCCGCCTCCTCCCTCCCCTCTGTTGCCTTGCTCCGATTTCGGAGTGAACCTCCTTCACCGGCGGTTTCTCTCTTGAAATTGGAGCGCGGCTTCCTCTTTCCCGGACTCCGATTGGGCACCCGATGATTTCGACTCTCTTTCCGCCGGTGCTGTCTTCATCGGCGAGACTTTTCTTGTTCGTTTTGCTTCTTGGTTGTGCTCCTTCTCCGGTGACAGTTTTGACGGGATTTGCAGAGTTCTCGAGGTCGGATCTCTCGCCTCTCTTCTCCAACTCACCGGAGCTGTACGCTGAGCCCTTCTCACTCAGAGTGAGTATCTTTACGGCGATGCCAAAACCTCCACCAAAACCTCCGGATCTACAGCTTGGCTCTCGACCCTTGGTTCACCCTCCACGCTCATCTCAGCTGCCATTCTTCTCTCCTTCCTTCGTTCCTTATCCAGGTCATACTATCGCCATCCATCTCCCAGATCTATTGTTCCCATTCACCATCTCCTTAAGCTTTGGCCACTGGAAGCTTCTCGTCCTACTCCTCGCCGGTGAAGGGACATCGGGATCTATGTTTCCCGATTTCGTAATTTTGTTCATCTTGGTCTGGCGTTGTAAAATTTTGGGATCGGCCCATGAGTTATTCCTAGGGAGCTCTCTTTCGAAGCTTTTTCTACATAAAAGACTATAATGTGGAAACTCTGGTCTCCTCTAAGAAGAGATTTTCTTCACCTTTCTTCTTGAGAAAGAAGAGAATCTTTTTCACTCTGGTCCTCTTTATAGAGGCAAATTGTACTCGGTTTGGATACCGAAAATCTTCTCCTTCTTTATGGAGCGAGCTTTGTTAAGCTCCATCTTAATGGCTTTCTCTGCCTTAATGGCTTTGGTTCTAGCCTTGCGAGCATTTTCTGACCATTTGATGGTCTTGGGTTTAAAGAAAGTTGATTCCAAGCCTACCTCTCTACCTCTCTTCAAAGCACAACAATTCAAAGTCTCGGGGTCTGGATTTTGATTGGTGTATTCATGCTGTATGGTGGTGTTCTGTTGTTAGCTTCAGACAATGAATTTAGGTACTGGATGTTGTGTTCAGAAAATTCTGCCTCCCTCTCTATCTCAAAGGAAGACTCTACCCTATGTGGTAGTTCTGAATTTATCTTGTTGCTATCTTTGATTTTCTTTAGCTTTGTTGTTCTTAATGTAATTCTAGATTCAGCTCTCTTTTGTTGGATTTTTTCCTCCTTTGTGAGGTGTAACCAAAGTTAAGATTTATAAAAAAAATCAGTTGATGTTAAAAAAAAAAAAGATATCAGTTGAAGTGTTAGTAAATCGTCCGTTGATCAATAGTTAAATTTAAAATACAAGAAAATATATGATCAAATAATATAAGCTGTGTTAGTGCTGATACAAACCTTGCATATTGCATATTATTGAAGAAAATAAAATTCCAAATCTCAAACAGTTCATTTTTTCTAACTTTAATCGTGGACAACAAAAATCGACCAATAAACCACGCGCTACATCTTCCTTTAACCACTGGGAGAAGAAAATCACCATGAGCACCCAGTTGGAGCTAGTTGCGGATGGTAAGGTCCTTCCTACAGAAGTTGAACTTCATCCCCCTAGTTTGAAATTCCTTCCTACAAAATGTCCTGATTAACATGTTAATTTCATAACCTTGAAAACACGTTAATTTTTTTTTTCTTTTGCTAAAAACATTGAAAACATATGAACTTTGACTTTTTTTTTATTGGCTCTCCCCATCCCTCGCCGAAAATACACAACTCCTCTCTCCTGTCTGTTACACACACACAAAAAAAAGAAGAAGAAAAAACATTTCGTCAACAAACTGAAATGATCAAATCCATTTTTTTTTATAAGGTAACCGAAAAAAGAATATCGATTTAGGAATGAAGCAAGTTAGCCGAAATTTCTCTGACTCTTTTACGTAAACATCCCAATCTCAACGCTTCGTTTATCAAAAAACATTCACTCTGGAAAAAAGAAAAAGAACAAAACTATACGAAACAATGTACTCTTCATATTCTCTATCCGAACGCCTGGTTTTGGTCCATTTCTTGGCTATACAACTCCTCCTCATACGCAGCGTTTCATCCCTGAACCTTACCAATGCGTATTTGCATCACAAATGCCTTGTCAATCAAGGGAACTATAAGCCTGGAAGCGAGTACGAAGAAAACCTCAACTTTCTCATCAAACGCATCTCTACGGAAAATTTTAAGGGCGGTTTTGAACGCATATCTTTTGGTGAAGGTCCCAGTCGCGTCGCCATCATATTCCAGTGTCGCGGCGACTCCTACGGCTCCATCTGCTTTTCTTGTTATGCCACCGCTGTTGCTGGGGTAATGTCACTTCAACATTATTAATTTAGCCGTCTGATATTTACATTCAAGAAACACCGTAAATATTGTGAGTTTACTCAGTATAATTAAGATATAATCAAGAACTGTTAATAAATAAATGAATTTAATGCACATCTTATCATTAGTGACATGTTTAAGTGATTTTAAACAAAGTGTGAATTAATTATTTGATGGCAGAAACATTGTAATGTACATTTCAAAAAGCTTCAACAAACATTACTTAATTTGACGTTTTGCATAATCTGAATTAATTTTGATACTCGTTTTCAATTTACAAAATCAAAGTAAACAAAATTAATTAGTGTTTGCATGTTCATGCACATACATACTGATCATTTAAAATAAATTAAAACAAATATGTATATCTCTATCACAGCTACGTAGGAGATGTGAGAGAAACAAAGGGGGGATAGTATAGTACGACCAATGTTTTCTCGAGGTTAGTACGATCGAACGCCCAGTTCCAGTGAAGATCATCGATCAAGAGAATAGTTTCTCAATGTACAATCCAAGCACCGTGAACGGGGATATAAAGTCGTTTAACAAGAAGATGGAAGATTTCCTCTACAGCTTGATCCCGATAGCCCTCCGTTCACCAGGGCTCGGCAACGAAGTTATATTTTACGCTGCAGGGGAGACAAGGCTAGGGACGAAGAAACTGTATGCAACGGTGCAGTGTGCGAAAGACATAGCCGTATGTAAGGCTTGTTTGGAATGGAGTATCGGACAGCTTTCCAAGTGTTGCGTTGGTAAACAAGGAGCTAGGGTTTTGAGTACGACCTGTAATTTGAGGTATGAGCTATATCCTTTTATGAGAACTTGAAGCCTGTTCGATGATGATGCTCGAGACTGACATTCGCTTAACAAGTTTCCTATTTTGTTTTGGTTTTGTTTACTTTCCAATTTTGTATTTGAGATTAGGTCAAACTATGTTATTCCTAATCTTTTCGTTTGATTATCATTAAGACACAATAGCTTTCGNTTTCCCTCTTTTTTTTTTTTTTTTTTTTTTTTGAATATTCTTTTAACGACTCTAAGAAGGTTTCTAAAGCGATAATCAAAACATTATATAACTGATGTCATCAGTTTTAGGTCGGCAACGTACGTATCGTGGATCTTAAGAGTTTCACTCGGTCAAACCACTGAACGTTGACAATAGCAAGTGTCCAAACAATAAACTCCCTCTCTTCTCTCCGTTACATTTCTAATCTATTCTAGAAGCTGAAATTTGAAATTGATCAATCTGACGGGACAAAACCAAAAAAAATGTANTTTTTTTTTTTTTTTTTTTTTTTTTGGTTTTAGACTTTTGTTTTTTGTTCAAAAGGAACATTCATTAAAGCTTTGAAAATGTCCAAATCCCAATGGTACAAAAATGAACATTTCAACTATTGCAATAATTATTAAGTAAATAAATTCAACACCGCCCAAAGTCTCCACCAGCCACTATATATATATATAATCATCCCCAACCTCAACCTACTTTCTATCAAATAAACCTCCCAACAGAAGAAAAAAAAAAGTATTAAAAATCCTCAACAATGTCCTCATCCTACTCGTTAAAACGCATCGTTTCAGTCTCTTTATTGGCCTTGGCCATACAACTTCTCTTGATACACAGCGTTTTGTCCCAAAGCCAGGACAATGCGTTTCTCTACCACAAGTGCTCTGACATTGAAGGGAGCTTCACGTCGAAGAGTCCGTACGAGTCAAACCTCGATAGTCTCTTTCGTCATCTCTCTTACAGAGTTCCATCCACCGGTTTCTTAACCTCCTCCGCCGGTAGAAATCCAGACAAAGTCAACGGTTTGTCCCTTTGCCGTGGTGATGCCTCCTCCTCTGACTGCGGCTCCTGTCTCGCCACCGCCGTCCCCGAGGTAACCTCGCATTTAGCAGATATATAGAAACCGTCGTAAGATACTTTTTGGTTATTGGATTGTTCTTGATGTTGGTTACGTGACAGATACGTCAGAGATGTCCGAACAACAAGGCGGGAATAATATGGTACGACAACTGTCTTGTCAAGTATTCGTCGACCGATTTCTTCGGGAAGATCGATTACGAGAACAAGTTCTATTTGTACAACGTCAACAACGTGAGCGATCCTGCATCGTTTAACGCGCAGACGAAAGCTCTTTTAACTGACCTTACGAAAGAAGCGAGTGCTGGAGGCAACCGGAAGCTGTTTGCGACAGGGGAGCAAAGTTATGGGGAGAAGAAGTTGTACGGGCTGGTGCAATGTACGAGGGACTTGAGGAGTGAGACATGTAAGGCGTGTTTGGATGGTATTATCGGAGAGATTCCTAACTGCTGCGATGGTAAAGAAGGAGGGAGAGTTGTGGGTGGGAGTTGTAACTTTAGGTATGAAATTTATCCTTTTGTTAAATTGCTTGATTAGAGGTCCAAAACAAAAGTTGTCCAGAGCGAAAACAAGGTCTTGATTTTGTATATAAATGTATTGTATTGTGCCAATAAAATGCAGTCTCCTCCTTTGTGGGTTTTGTATGATCAACATTTACAGCGGCTCGTTTGAGACCTATAAATAAAATTCGGTTTGGTTTTAGATTTAAAGCTTCTGCTACTGTTTCTAGCTAGACGTAATAATATACATGAAAATTTACATATTGTTGCTATTTTTATGTAATGGTTTCAACTTCAACCCACAGAAGTGGATTCCAGCACTATAAAGTCTTCATAGGACTTTCTTTGTTCACATGTTGAAAGGTTCAACTGTTTCAAACGGAAATATTTTTGTTTTCTAGTTTGAAAAGATTAGTTGATGTACAAATTTAGTTTATTCGCCAGAACATTTATTTAACATTGTGTCTTACAAAAAGACACCAATATTACTATAACTGTAACTATGCATACATGTACTTTTTCTTGTAGCGTACAAGATTGGGTCTAATATTTTGTACATAAAATATGTAGATTTCATAAAATATAAGAGAATCAGAAAGAGATAAATTTTGAGATGCCGAATTGTTTGTTGACTAAATAAAGATTTCAAACATCAACGGATAACTAGCAGAAGATATTGGTCACATGTGCTATGCTGAGTCAATTTGAAGAAGACAGGTCAACGAAGGAGGAGGAACCACATTGCTCCTTTGCTTTCTCCCCATCTTTTATTTGTGCGTTAGCGGCGACCACCATCACCGGCTCAATCTTACGCAAAATATCTTGACTAAATTTCATAATTTTCGGATAAAAGAAAACACTCAGAAACAAACAAGAAAAATTTAAATGATACGAATATTGAAACTCTATAACAAATACAAATTTTTTAATAAATTTTAATTCTATCGAGATTTATGGACCTGTGTTTTTAATTTTTACATAAGAAATGGCACTCCTGATTAAGATGTACTCAAATAAACGTCCTCCACTATTGGTCAAATCAAAGATAGAAGCCCATAATTATGTTTGACTGTCTGCGTAATTTATAGATAGTTTGACTTGAGAACTACATAATTGTGTTCAATGATGAGATTGCTGGCACTCCATGAGTCATAGGGATCGGTCAGCAGAGTAAGTGATATTCTAACCAGATACGCACTTCTGTATCTGTATAATATGTAATAAGATATACATACTTTGAGGACCTTTTTTTTTTTTTTTTGAATAAAGGCTTCATACTTTGAGGACTTGGCAACTATAAAATTATGTTCAATGATAAGGTTGCTGGCACTCCACGAGTCCGAGGTACGTATAGGAATCAATCAACACAGAGAGTGAGTGATAATTCTAGTCAGATGTGAATCGTTTAAATAAGCACATAATCATGTAATTACTATTCATTTCAGTGATTTGTTCTCCAAAGCTAGATATGCTTTAGTCGTTTAGACAGTTGAATCTTAGTAAGTTAGTAACCAAGAAACTATGACATAAAAAAATTTAAGCAAGGGAACAGAGCAGGTTAAATTCATTGTTGTTACCAAAATTGTTCACAGTTTCCTCATTTGTTTTGTTTTTCTTGTTTCTTCTTAAGAACAGAAATTCAGTTTTGACTTAAATATATTAAGGCTGAAAATTTTGGGCCGGGGATTACATATAACTCTAATATGAGAGTCGATGTTTGAATATGCAATGCTTTATTCCTTCTAAGCCCACACAGGCACACACCACATGTAAACTCGTATCATTATGAATACTTGGGAGGAATAAATAACTAACGTAAGCCCAAATGTTTGTAAGAAGATTCAGAGTCGCAAATGTTAGTGAATTTATAGGATATCAATTCCAACGATATACTGTAGTGTGATAACTGATAACGGTGAAAACATATTAAACTCCAAAAGTCTAAAACCTTCTTATATGCTTTACTTTTGTGCAGTTCTGTTTTCATTTCTATTATGGAGCACAAGGTTTCCCACACTAATCACATCTTAGGAAGGGAAAGGTTAATTGTTAAATTCAAGTTTTGGTCTGGGGCCATTTAGTAAAGCCCATGATAAGATATTTGTTTTGACATGGAACTGATCCATATCAAAAACATTGGAATTTGTATGTTAGTAATTTAATAGTACGCAAACAAAAATCGATAAATGTGGCTTCACTTCTGCAAAACACTAATAAATCAAATTTTAAATTATTCAGGTTTCACATATGCAAAATTTGAAGTATAACACTCAACTCATGATTGATAAATTTATGGAAACAACAGGAAATATAAAGTAAGGCAAATAATGAAACAGAGTACGGAACAAGACTATTTTGTTTAGAATTTTGCAAAAGATGGGGTCAAAATTAGTCAGACAATCGCCATGGGATTCTTAACCCATTGACCCACCTTTTGTCTCGTGTTTTCACGGTTTACACTTTACACACATAGTATGAATTATCTCAATAATGTATTAATAATGTAATGTCAGAAACAATTATATAGTTTACAAAAAAAAAGGAAGATTTGACTGGTGAGCGTTGAGACAATGATATTCTCTTTTAATAAAGAGCTTTAATTAACTTAGAAGTTAAAACAAACAAAAGATGCTACTTAACTTAAAACAAAATTCATTCAGTTTTTGTCATAAAGCCTATGATAAAGATAGATTGACAACTCACTCCTCTCATGCGATCATTGGAATTTAGTAAAGAAGAGGAAAATGTTAAACATTGGATCGGATCTCTTATCCTATATGGTAAATTCACATAAGATTCATAAATCAGAATAAGGTTTCAAAGAAAAAGAAAAAACTTGATTTGAAGATTAAAATATTAGACAAAACTATCTAATTAGGAAAATAAATAAAAAACGAATCAAGAACTGGAAAGTGAACAAAAAAATGGCGGAATTTACAAAGAACTCGTCAAGTTTAGTCATTGACCAGCTTCGCATGCACAGGACCGGGAGCGTTGACAACGGAGCTCGGCGGAGTTAACGGCGGAGATGCCGATACGGCCGCTGGAGGTGGTGGCGAGATTGATGTCTGAGTTGCAGGTGGAGGCGGTGCGGTGGATGTCTCCGAATCCGGCGGAGGAGGTGAATATTGCGGAGGAGGATTCAGATTAGGCGAAGACGGAGGCGGAGGCGAACTCGGGTTAACGATCGGCGCCGGCGGATTCGGGGAAATTGGAACAGACGGGTTTGGTGGTGATGATGAATCGGGCGGAGCAGGTGGCGAAGATCCGAGAACAGGCGGGTTCGGGTTTGGATTCGGGTTAGGATTAGGAAACGGAGTTATAAAAGGAGTAGCAGAGGAAGAGGAAGAAGAAGAATCAGCGGAGGATGGGCAATAGTCGCCGGAACACTTGTTGGAGTGGGAGTGTCGGCGGATGACACCGAAGCCTACGACGAGACCAATGACGACTACGACGGTGACGATGAAAATGAAAATCTTGGTGGCTTTTCCGACATAGCAGAGCATTCTCGTTATCTGTGAGATTTGGATATTCAGAAGATCGGAACAAAAATTCTCCGACCTTTGCCTGTTTTGTTTTGGTTTCTTTTTTCTTATATATATATTTTGTGCTATGTCTGAATTTTACAGATGAGATGTGGGATTCGGATCTCTCTTTCGTCCTCTTTACTTTCACTCAGTTCACAGTGAATTTAATTTTTAGTTTTTCTTTTCTTTTTTTTTTTGATTCAAGTGATTTGTTGGATTTTTTAAAAGTCGGTTAAACCGAGGGATAATGGGTCACGCCGATGATGGGAATAAAAGCTTGGATGTGGCCACGTGAAACCCAACATTGGCACGTCAATTATTGAAATTTTGTTACAATTTGCTAAATGGCAACATTAATAAAATTTTGTTAATTAATTAAATGGTAATTTGCTCTTTCATTTTTTTTAAAAAAGACAATTTTAGTAGCCTAAAGAACAATTTTATGCACTTGTTATTACTCGTACATACACGTAAAATTATTTTCTTCCCACCAAAAACTGTTAGATATTCATTCATTTTATCAGCTTAGTCACTCAAATTAAANGTCCCTCAAATTAAAACAGACAACTTCCCAAAAAAAAAAAAAAAAAAAAAAACTTCCAATAGATACTTTGACTTTGGTTCAGAACCAAAAAAATAAATAATAATAATTGACTAATAAAACCCAATTTAAATCACCTCACTCAATACCAAAAATAGAAGGTAAATGAAATTATTAAACAGAAATAATAAACCAGCAAATGGGAGTACGGTAAACCAGCTCAGGTGACGATGTCTATAGAAATATAAAATTCTAAAAGTAGAGCTTTAAAAATCATGGGAGAGAGTATTTGGTTTCAGAAACAACATCAAATTCGATCTCTACATTCAAACTACCCTCCTTGTCCAAGTAAGCCTTCGAAATTAGAGACAGAGCCACAAATTTAAGTTGACCCCAGCTTAAACTTGATTTGGTATGCCAAGCCGTACCTGTAACAAAAAAATAGGATGCTTATTTGAAAATCGTATTAAGTATCAAATACTCTCATCTCACAAAAAGGTTTATAGTTAAAAACAAAAAGAGAGTAAAATGTCATATATAAACAGTGTTTATGACTTACTTTCCTTTGTGACGTGATTGGATCCAAATGGGTCTCGAATTCGAAACTGAGCTCGCGTAAAAATATTCTCACTTTAGTGTAATATTATCAGCCAAAGACAGATAAATGGATAACCATTTATCATGATACTGATTCGTCGCCTTTGGGATACAATATTAGCGTCCTAGATATCAATAATTCAAATGTTAACACTCAAAAAGGCACCGGCGCACACATACATATTTTATAAATCCGAAAACAAAGTTTTAATGTACCATTGTCTTTCTCCCATTGAAAAACTTTGTGATGTGTAACTAATCTCTTTCAGCTCAGAGAAATTCTTATAAGAGTCCAAGAGAACTTGGGATAAGAGAGTTCGTCATTGAAAGAGAGAATTTCCGAATTGGTAGGAGGTTGAGCAATAATGACATCAACACCAAACTCACATTGATCTCCTCCAAAAATATATCCATTTTCAGGTTCATTGAATGAATCAAGCGGAAGCACTTGGGGAATACCCCACACCGTTCTTAATATATTGAACGGTTTCGGTTCTACATCTGGATTTATACACATTAATTCTTAAATAAGTTATATACATGTATTGTAAGACATTCATATACGTACCTTGAATAGTAAAGTATTTGTTTTCCTTTTTGTTAAAGATGAAAAACTGAAGACCTGCAAACACCTCGGTTGGTTGTGTGGACACTAGGCTTGTGCTATCTATTTCCACATACATAGATATATACCCAGTTCCATCGTCCTTGTCGTTCCCTTTTGGGTATATGACCATTCTCCTAAAAATAGTTATGATTAACAGTATTGCATCAGTTAAGTGGCACACATTTTCAAAATACTAGGATATACCCAAATAAAAGATTGAGATCTTTTATTTGAACTGATAAAAAAAAAATAAAAATTAGATATTGATCATTTTGGTCTCAAAGATTTGCACCTTCATTCATTCATCATCAAAATGACGGGACTGATATTAAGTACTTGTGGCAGCAAGTAAATACACAATACGTACCAGTTGTAACCACCAGAGGAGAAATGACGGGACTGATATTTTCTATCAGAGGAGAGAGTTGATTTCTCGAGTTCGGAGAAATTTTGGATCTTGAGTGAGTAAGAAGAGGGAGGGCGTTCTCTCCAGCCCTGCAGAGTTGTTGAAGACACGTTTGAACACATTATTTTACCCAAGAACGACCTTTGTACAGATCAAAGAAACTGTATTTGTGATTCAAGATATTCGGAAGATTGTTGACATCTATATGACTATATATATACTTATTTTGAGAGAGAGAGAGAGAGTATTGGAAACGTTTTTCTTCTTTAAATGGACAAAGAGGACTCTCGGAAATAACATTCAAGGGAAGGCGAAAGCAGTCTCATAATAATGGTAGTAATGTACTTAGAAAATGAAAAGCCATGACTCCATGCATGCGCATGACTCGTTATTCGTGTTGAATAAATCTCTCCTTTCTCTTCGTTTAATTTGGTTCCTATTGAAGAAAAAAATGAAAAATGAAAAGGTTGTCAATTGTCTCATATAGTATACCCACCAACTCTTTCCTCCCATTTGGGACGGTTAATGTTTGGTTTTGGTCTTGATATGATATAATTAAAAAGAATTTGGTATTAAAAAATTATACATGGGTACGGATTGACTCTTTCGGTCTATGATCGGAGTTGAAGTACTCCGTCGAAAAGTTTGAAGTGGTTTGTTTATGGGAGTTTTTTTCATCAAATCATGTCGTATATGTTTGAATTATTTGGCTGAAGCAATCAATCTTTGGATTAGTTTTATGCTTTGCATTGATTCTCTTGGACCTTTAGGAAACAAAGAGGCACCCTACGTGAAATGTAATCACATACTATGGAAACGATGCAAGAAAAAAATAACTCAGTTTTCTGTATAGATACGTTTTTGACATATGGTACAATTATTAAAACCAAATAGAGCAAAAATACTCTGTATGAAACATATCTTGCTTAATCGAGCGAACATGTACACTATCTTCAGTACTAATCCCAACTCCAATATGAATTTATTGAGCCAAAGGTTTTCCTACCTGAACCGAATTCCCCAATTAAACTTGTTTTTTTTTTCAAAACTAAAGTCATTAAGAAAATGAAATTTCAATGCATAAATTTTCTTGTTTTTGCAAATTACTCGGACAAAAAGAGAGTAAAAAACAAAGGGCATGTGGGAGGAAGTAGGGAGCGCTTAGAAGATGGGAGGGCAAGTGGTCGAAGAAACAACTTCAAATTCGACCTCTACACTCGAAGTGTTTTCTTGGTCCAAGTAAGTCCCCAGAAGCTCAGCCATTGGCACAAATTTATGGTGACCGCAACCTGAGTTTGATTCATCGTGCCAGCAGATAACTGAAAAAAATAGCAATAAGTCATATTATTATCTAAGTCTATACAGATATTGTTATCACACCAATTGGTGTCAACTTAAGAAAGATATAAAACAACAAGACAATATATAGGTTCACTGTTGTTCACATACATTTCTCTGTGATGTGATTGGATCCACGTGGATTTAGAACTCGGATATGACCACGCGTGTAAATCCTCTCATCGGGTACTAATCTTTCATAGTAAGATAGATGCAGAAAAATTGAGACCCATTTGACGTCTGATGTTGGATACACCTTTAGTACCCTAGAGAACAATAATAGTACGCACATGTTAACTATGACACTCATATACACGTGCGGGCACACACATGACACATGGATATTTATAAACTCACCATGTCTTTCCTCCGACTGAAAATCTATCAGATGTGTAGATATGGTCTTTCAGCATCAAGACATGGTTGAAAGTACAAGAGACTTTGGGGAAATAGGTCTTATTAAAAGAGACGACTTCCCACTGGGTAATGGCTGCATCACATCAACACCAAACTCGCATTGATCACCTTCAAAGATATATCCGTTTATAGGATCATTGAATATCTCAACCGGAAGCATTTGTGAAACTCCCCACACCTTCTTCAATGCATTAAACCGCTTCCCTTCTGTATCTGTGGGAAGATATGTGTATTCTTGTTAATATTTTTATATATATGGCAACTGGCATGTTAATGTAGATATATTGAGCAAGAATAGTGATATATCTACATTGTAAGGACTTACTTAAATTATATGTACACTTAATACTAGATTAGAGTAGGAAATGTAGGTACATACCTTGAATACAAAAGTATTTGTTTAACTTCTTGTTATAGACAGAGAAGGTGAGATATGCAAACACCTCGACTGCGCTGTCTATTTCAATGTACATGGAAACAAATCCATTTCCGTTGTCCTTTTCGTTCCCTTTCGGATATATAATTAATCTCCTTTTTTTTTTTTTTTGGTCAAAGGCAAGACTATATGAGGTTTATATTCGTAAGAAAATAAACTATCAAACTTCTCCCGTAGATAACAAAGGCTTGATCCAAATAATCATATTAAGAAAAACATATGTAAGGTGGTTACGATGCAGATATATCAACATGTTTTTTCTAATATAGTAAAAGAAGTACCAGTAGTATCCATCAGCTGAGAAACGACGAGATTGGTAATTTTCACCGACGAGTTGTTCGAGATTCTGGATTTTGAGGGAATACGAAGAAGGAGGACGTTGTGTGACTTGTGTCCAGTAGTTATGCGGACTTGTAGAATCTGCTGCTGCGAAGGAACACAGAGACGATGTTTCTTC
The DNA here is from genome assembly GCA_900406535.1 of Noccaea bulbosa. Classification (NCBI taxonomy): domain Eukaryota; kingdom Viridiplantae; phylum Streptophyta; class Magnoliopsida; order Brassicales; family Brassicaceae; genus Noccaea; species Noccaea bulbosa. The sequence goes on along the minus strand of OVBJ01000174.1, from coordinate 70,266 downwards.
ATCCGAAACTGTAACGACCATCCTTGATGATCAAATCAAACAAAGGCAGTCCAAGATTGATGGTTAATTGTTTAAAAAAGTGAGTGTTAAACAAAGAAACATAATAATAAGAACTGAGATTTTGAGAAACAAAAGAATAAAAAGGTTGAGAGATGAGTACTATTTGACAACCTGATTTGGAGAGAGAGAAATAGAGAACCAAAATTAAAGAAAGATAGATAAAAAGAAGAGAGTCACAAACCCTAAAGTCTCAAAGCTCTTCCTCATGTCGACGACGTTTCATACTCTCCTCTTAGATATGGGATTTGGGCCCTTCTACTTTCAATTTACATGGGTCACGTTGGGTTTGATTTGGGGATGTTTAAGCGATTAAATTGGGTGAATGGAATTAGGAACTGTTTTACTCAAATAAAATATGTTTTATACGTCTTTTCAAACTTTTATGTAATTGAGATACAATAGAAATCTAGCTTTTATAACCTTAGAATATGACTTTTTGTTTTTAAATTACTATAAATCACAAATCAAACTAAATCTAATATTAAATAAAATAAAAATTATATAAAAAAAAATTTATTTAAGCAAATGCCATCGACTCATTGTAAATAAAGAAGAAGATAATATTTGATTGTCACAAACATTGAATTTAAGATGATTGTAGTCAATTAAGGCCATTTATGGGCTCTGTACGATCTAGGCACGGCTCTGGTGATAGAGTTTATATTCTTAAACCGAACAAGGTAAATTTTTTTTTTTTTGTGAATTGTTTATTAATTTTTTTAATGTTATATTAATTTTTCTAATGTACCTCTTTTGATTTCTTTTGTAGTACATCATCGAAGTTGGAGGAGACTACGTTAGTGCATTTAGAACCATGCATTTCCCGAGCGAGACCGCTGAACATTAGTAAGTATAATTAGATTTTGTTTATTATACTCTTGGAATGCTTTTTCTGAGGTGTTATCACTCTCTATTTAACTTCGAGGAACGTCAAATCGGTTTCGCACCTTCCACTCCCTAAAGAGTGACTCTTGTTCACAATTTCTATCTATTTTCACGCTTTAACTTATGTTGGATTTTTATGGATTTGTAAACGAAGAACATTAACTGTTGTCATTTTATATTAACTGTTGACTAATATTTGCTAAATGAGTTAGTTTGTTTACTAAAACTAATATCTGGAAATTTTTATTTTTATTTGCTAAAACTATACAACTTTTGCAAAATGTAATTAATTTTTACCAAAATTGAACAATTTTTTTTTTTTTTTTCAAAAACACCGATCCGGAATTCGACACCTATCTGAATCAAAACAGAACCGAATAGTCGTAAAACCCGAACAGATAATGAACTCTCATATCCAAATTATCCTAATCTTAAAAAATCCCAAAATCTGAAATCTGAATGCCATGCCTAATTTTGTGCATACACCTGAGCTAGCTATATTTGATTCCCTTGTATCATGGATGGATCACTCAAGACATGGTTCATCATTCGGCTGGTTATTGTAATGTCCATTTGTAAGTTTTGCAATCAGTCAAAATGGGCTCTGGCCAGAAAAAAAAAAAGTTAATTCATATATACATATATATAGTGCGTAGACACAACAACTTATATTTCTTGATTTTCTCAAGAAAACTTCACCATGGTTGAATTTTCAGTTGAACTGATCAACAACTTTTGACCAATACTCGCAGTCGATTAACCGCTACTAGGTGATGATAAGAGTGTGCAAGGCACGTGTGAAGGAGATGGTATTTGTTAAACTTGTAACATAATGAATTGCACGTGGAGAGATCTATAAATAGAGGTGGTTGCGTAGAGAGGAAGTTATGTTGAATGTGGGAATGATTCAGTCTTTATGAGACTGAGAGACAGAGATTAGAATCTGAGGGGTGTGAGCGAAGATTCTAATCTCATCTGTTTCTTTGATTTTGGTGTTTCTCTAGTTGAATTTGTGAGTTTGTGTTGTTAATCAATACATTTGTGAGGTTTGGTCTTGGATAAGCAATAAAGATAGAGAGTTTTACTATCAAAAGCTTATCAGGTCACTGATGGTATCGTTTGATTAAGAAGGCTTTCTAAATTGGCTGCCCTGGTTCTATTTGATATCTATTGATCATCACTTTTTAAGACTCTTTCTTGCACGAAAATTTTTTAGAGGGCAACAATTACTTCCTAACCATGCTGAAGGTTTTCATTTCTCAGTATCCAAGTCTTTTAGGGGAGATAATAACAGTTATACATCAGACTTTTCGAGAATTGATTCTAGCCCCGATCATTTCTTTTGCTCTTTTTGTACTATGATAGTGAACTCTATCAACTGATTACTTATCAATGCTATCTGATGCAGTAAATTTTGGTTTGGCAAACTTTAAACAAGGTATTTGCGAAGAATTACGAATTAGTTATCTTTTATGAGGAGAGGATTTTGTTATATTGAAGTCTCTTAATTGTTGTGGTTTTGGTTTTAAGACTTTATGTTAATGGTGATTCTGTCTTCATGACGGGTAACTTCAAGGTCTTTGAGAAACAAGGGCGAAAGTCGATAATAGGATAAACATAACACAGTTAGTAATACTGCGGTATGAACACTCTTCCTGCTTCTGGATTTTTATGAACACAGTTAGTAGCATTTTTAACATTCTGTTTTTGTTTTTTTTGTTTTTTTTATCATAAAAACGCTGTCCCAATCTTAAAATGGCGATGGAGTTGCAGCAACAAGAGTTGGTTGGAGTCATTGATTTATAGCTACTTTTAACAAAAGTGAATTTGATATTTAGTTTGTCTTCATAAGAGAATTTACAACTGCCCAAAAAGTGTAGAGAGGATACAGAGAGAGACACACACACAACCTCATTTTGGTACATGCTCTCTGCCTCTTCTTAGTACATACAAACATTCAGGTCTTTCCTCAAACATAAGACAGAATTAGACTCTTGTGTAGTATGTTCTTGTATCGAATAGCTATCCTTAAAAAACTTAACAAAATTAAAAGCGAATGAAATACCAAAACTAAAACTAAAGCATAAGATGTAACCAAAATTACCTCAAAGATACCAACTAAAGCACAGTGTAACATTAACAAAAGGAAGGAATCGTGCGAATGTTATAGCACTTGTGGTATTAAACAACAATGATCCACACCATACACATTCGATTAGAGATTTTTAACCTTTAAACAAACAAAAGCTGATTTAGCTAGAGAATATGTTTCTTAATGGCATGATTTTTTATGAAGACAAACTAAAAGCTGATCCACCATTACACAATTGATGGTGGAGATGTTTCATAATGGCATGATTTTTTACAAGGTTAACTGTCTCTTGAGTTTTAAAACTTGGTAGGAACAATCAAACTTGTGCAGTGGCTCCATCTCCTTCGTCTCGAAATGGAAGAGACAAATCTGAGTAGTGTTCTTTTCATGACAAGTAGTCCGGAAGTAGATAGAATTTCTCTTAAAACCCACAGTGTCATCATTAGCGAGCACAGTGATGCCTAGATCAAAAAGCATTGCCTCGTTGCCCAAAGAATCAACTTGTTCATACCTGTCCGATGAATAAACCTTGTAGACGCGGAAGGACCAGAGTCGAGTGAGTGTTGCCCGCTTTTCAACGTAGAGGACATCTCCTGTTGCCGTGACTACAAGTTTTGCGGTGGTAATCCTCGAAGAATTTCCTGCTGTTGGATGAAGTGAAGAGTAGTTGTTGCTGGGAACACCGCCACAGTTGAAGGTTTCTTGCGGAATCTCTCCGGAGAAGTCGAAGATTTTGATAAAACCATTACCACCAAGGTAGTCGTTTAGGAGGTAGTAAAGCTTTTGATCTTTGTAAACCATGTGACAAGAACCACAAACTACGGGAATCTGAATCTGATTCCAGAACTCGTCTCCTTTCTTGGAATACGCTACACACCATTGGCCAAATCCCCATAAAACTATATACTCTTTGGTGTGTTGGTCAATCCAAAGGACAGGTGATCCCATCTCAATTCCTTTTGCGATGACCATTTGACATACAAAACCAACCTCTTCGGGTCCGCTCCGAGTTGCGACTCCACCGGAGGTAAATCGATCCTCTCGTGGGTAAACAGATTCAAAAGGTAGAGATTATACCAGTAATCTAGCCAATTACCATGCGTCGCCAAGCAGTAGCTGTTTGCGAATTCGACATCCTCGTATCGGATTTTGTAAAGCTTGTCTTTTTCCCCGGGATTGAACAGCTTGCACCAGTGGTTGTTGATCCTGTCGTCTTCGTCGGGCAAGAGAATCAGCCAAGGGCTCTGCTTTCTCGCCAGGCATCGTCTCGCAGCGGAGTACCAAGACGAGCATACGGATTCAGCTCGTCGAGAATCAGAAAATTCAAGGCGTTCCAACACTGAATTTAAGAGATCTTGAGGAAGCTCGGACCTGGAGGATTTGGATTTGGATTTATTAGGCTTTTGCTGCTTCATCGAGAATACGATCGATACCAAACGACCCGACTCTTGAATATGTTAAATTAGGGTCACAATTTAAAATGGGTTCAAGCCCATTATCTTAAGATAAAGGTGTCAAGCAGATCCGCTGGTCTGGCCCAAAGAGTTGACACATAAATATTATGGATTCTTTGAAAATACCTATTTATATTTTAAATTTTTAAAAAATATCCAACTTTTTTTGTCTGTTTTGAAAAATACATTTTTTAATATAAAAAGACAGTTTTAACATAATTTAAACAAAATATTAATAAATTATTATAATTACAAATTAAAAACGAAATAAAAAATAATTTAACAAATAAGATTTTTTTTTTAGATAAATATAAATTTAAAAAATTTAAAAGTGGATAAATCTATATTATATTTTTTAATGTTTTCTTTAAAAAAAATTAATATTTATAGAACATTATATAAACAACTTTAGTCTCATCCCATTCTAACCAAATCAAACTTTATAAATTCAAACTTTACATATATTTAATCTTTATAAACTATTTAAATTTTAAAAGTTGATAAATCTATCTTCCATTTTTAATGTTTATCTTTAAACACATTTAAATAATTTTGAAACTTTATATAAACAACCTTAATTTCACCCTCATTTAAACATTATATAAACAACCTTATATTTTTAAAGAAATTTTGATAAAATCTAAACAGATAATTATGATTATTTAGTATTTTAAAATGAAACAAAATCATAATCAAATATTAATATTTTATATTTCTTATTTGAATTTCATTTTTATTAAATTAGTTGAAAACTTTAAATTAGGATAATTAAGTCATTTCACATATAAAAAGTGTATTTTTTAAAACTAAAAAAAACAAAGATAATTTTCAAATTAAAAACTCATCAAAGAATATATTTCCAAAATTTCTCTAAATATTACGTCCTTTAAAAACTGAGTTTCACGGTCCATCTGAATTACCGGTTTTAACGGATTATGTCCGTAGATTAACGGTTAGGCATATTTAATAAATATATTTTTTTTTTTTTACATAGTTGTGAATATATCTTATTTAAAGTATGTAATAATGTACAAAAAATGAAGGTATAAAACTAAGCTATATATAAAACTATAAGTTATTTTAAATATTAAATTTTAAAATTATTAATTTAAATATTTTTAATACTTTTTTATTATTTTTAAAATATAAAATTTAGACCCGCACGACATAACATTTTTGTTCACAGTCATAGCATGCGAGCCCATTACGGTCCAAAAAATTCTCATGGATATGAAACAGTCAATGACTCAATGTGTACTCGGTCAAATTCATTACCGACGTCTTCGTTTTAACCTAATCTTTTATCTTCCAGTTTATTTTTTTGGATTGGTTTCTCGATACAGCCTTGTTTAGTTCATCCGGAATGTACATCTCTAGAATAACCCTTCTGGAAATAAAACTAAGCAAGAACAAACGTAGCAACAACACTCTTCATCACAAGGCATTTCCGTTATTGCCTCTAGATTTGTTTACACATATTTTGGCCACATCCATTTTATTAGAAAGCTTTCTGCTTGTAATGTTAAAAAGTGATTCAAACAAGATAAGAAATTGGTTTACGTTAGCAATGGGGAAGAAGACATCCAACAATCTATACCCATTAGAGATGTCTTTTGTTGAAGCAAGTTCTTTGGTTGCTAAGGTTTCACAAGAATCAAAGCTGTGACACTTACAGTATGGACATCTACATGAGAATGGGTTAAAGATGTTGAATCAAAAGGATATGGTGGTTGGTTTACCAAAGATTAATGATTTTGCGTTGTTTTATGGTTGCATATATGGGAAAGAAACACGCATGTCATTTTTGGTTGGTAAGGCAAGGAGAAAAAATCAATCTCTTGAGATTGCTCATGCTTATTTATGTGGTCCTAAGCAGACTACATCTCTTGGAGGAGGCAAATATTTTATCATGTTGACGGATGACTACATCAAGATGAGCTCGGTGTACTTTTTGGAGTCAATAAGAGAAGCAATCAAGGTGTGTAAGAAATTTAAGGCGCTTGTGGAGAAACAAAGTGGTCAGTTAGTTAAGGTGTTACAGTCTGACAGAGGTGGAGAGTTTATATCCACTGAGTTCAAAAGAAGGGATTCATCATGACCTTACTACATCTTACACACCAAAACAAAAATGGTGTAGCAGAGAGGAAAAACAGGCCAGAAGCATGTTGAAACAGAGTCTAGCTACTAAATCAGTTTTGGGCAGAAAGTGTGAGGACAACAATATACCTGCTGAATATTTTGCTAAAAGAGGCAGTCATGAACGAACACCATATGAAGCATGGTGTGGGAGAAAACCTGCGATTGTTGAAAGCAGAATTGCCACACCCACACTTGATGAGGATGCAATTTGGAGTTGGTGTTAAGGTGATAATGGTGACCTTATGAAAGTCTTCTCAGATAACACTGTTGAACGGGAAGAGAATCAAAGCCCATGGTAGTTCTCAAGGTAATATACACCTACAAATTCAGTCCTTAGTTCGCCTAATTCTAATAGTCACGGTGGAAGAAGCAGTGAAATATTCAAAGAGACTGCAGAAAAAACATAATGGCCGAAAACAATGGATGAAGAGATAACATCTATATAGAATAGTCAAACTGGAAAGGTAGTTAAGCTTCCTAAAGGTAAACACTCAACAGCTCTGTTTTAACAACATGTTAATATTCACCATTTTAGCTTGGCCGGAAAATACTATACAAACAATAAACATCGACTAAACAAGCCGGTTATGAATTGTAAAATATAAATTTTGCTTATGAATTGTAAAATATAAATTTTGAATATTAGTTTTATTTTTCAAATATACCAACAAACTAAAACTAAATTACTTTCAACATTTAAAACTAAACTCTAAATCTTTATCATTAAATTAAACCCTACTTCCTAAAAACTATACCATAAATGTAAAATATTCAATCCAAAATTTGACACCATTGAAAATCAATTTTTGTGTTTATGGTATTTTTGGAAAATAAAACTTGTTGTGGGTATTTTTAGGAATTAAACTAATAATTGTATTTTTGAGAAAACATTAAAACATTTTTGTTCACGGTCATAGCAGGCCAGCCCATTTTTGTACCTAGGGCTCTTTATGAAGAGCAATATTTAATTGAATCTCACATCCAAATGTTAATTATTATAATTAAAAATTTAAAATGGTTGATTTCCACCACCTACCAATATCTTATACTTGATGCAGTTACATCTTTTTGTGGAGAAAACTCTATCTTTAAATTTTCGACTAATTGAATCGCTAAGATAAAAGATTTTACATTATCATCCACTTAGCTAAGGAGACAAACAAAAACGTGAGTTTCTTATTCATAATCGTTACTAATTCTATTTCTCTTTCTTTATGATCTCTCTTTCTTAGCTTTCTCTCTCTCAATAAGCTGCAACGGAATGTCGAAGACAGAAAAATCATGCGTAGGAGAAGATTCTACGATCACGAACAAGTTCGGAGATCGTCTTCCTTGTACATATTCCATGAAGATCCAAAGCCTATCCGAACTCAAGACTCTCTTCTCTTGTACTGACGGAGTGGCGGATACAAATCCCGTAGATTCTCCTCCGGCAAATACAACTGGTAATTTAGTACTGTAATCAATTACTGGATATATACACAAACTACTTCTAACAAAGTACACTAATTTTTGCATCCTTTTGTAATATCAGGAAACTAGTTATATATCCAAACGGGAACAAGAAGGACAACGGAACCGGATTTATTTCAATGTATGTGGAATTAGATAACACAAACCTCTCGTCCACTGTTTTGGCATATATCTCACCTTCTTCGTCTACAACAAGAAAGAAAATAAATACTTTACTATTCAAGGTTCGTGCCTCCATATCCTAGCTAATTCTTTTTATTTATATATGTGTTTTTTTGAGAAATATTATGCGACATTTTCAGATGTTGAAGGGAAGCAGTTCAATGCATTAAGACCGGTGTGAGGATTTCCACAAGTGCTTCCGCTTGATACATTCAATGATCCTAAAAACGGATATGTCTTCGACGGAGATCACTGCGAGTTTGGTGTTGTTGTGATGGTTCCACTTACCAATTGGGAACTTGTCTCCTTTTCTCAGAAACCCTCTAATACTAAGTTCTCTTGGACGGTTTCGAAATTCTCAAAGTTGAAAGATCATTGCTACGTATCACAAAAATTCTTAATTGGAGGAAAGAATTGGTGAGTAGTTAATTAGTTAACTAATGGTGAATATATGATAATGTATGGAAATACTAACAGGACTATATAATGTATGTGTTAACTATATGAATATATGATAATGTTTTTTTTTTTTTTATATGATAATGTTTTTGTAGGGTTCTAAAGTTGTATCCCAAGGGCTACTCTACAACATATTGCAAATCCTTATCTCTCTTTCTGCATTTAGCTAATGGTGAAACATTGAAGGCCGGTGAGGAGGTTTACATGGACATGGATATGCGAATTCTCGACCCGTTTGGATGCAGTCACGTGTCAATGAAGAGTAGTAAGTCGTGACGTTTTAAAACTAATTAATTACCACTTGATGAGATTATAGATACGATATATGTGAATAATGTGATCTACGTATATATATTCCTTTTTTTTTTTTTTTGGGTATCAAGATCGATGTACATATATTCATTAGAGAGTAAATTATTTATTTATTTATTTATTTTTGTAGATAAAGAAGTATTATGGTACAAGGCCCTGAAAGGTTGGGGTTGGCATGAATTTGCGTCTTTAGATAGACTTCTAGTTACTTGGACAAAGAAGGATTTTTGAAAGTGGAGGTCGAATTTGAAGTTGTTTCTACCACCAAATATTCCTCATGAACATCTCTACAACACCATAAGTTTTTATTATCAGTTTAAAAAAAAAAAAAAAATATTCATCACTCTCTCTTTAGTGTCTTGCTTACAAGAGCTTAGCAGTTTTTATTTATTTATTCAGATTCTAGTTTTTATCGTATAATTTGTTGTTATCTTTGGATTTTTTTAGAAAGAAAAAAATCATCAAAAAGACGTCTTTTATTGACATGCGCTCACTTACGTTAATTTGTTCAGGTTTCGGTTTAATTCGGTTATTGTTTTTATCTTGATCTAAAATCAGAAACCATACCTTGAACCGGTTTCATCAATGTTAGCTGGACAAATTAACAAAAAAAAATAACAACATTTCACAATTTAAATAATTTCCGGAATTCTCTTCCCTTTCTCACAATCGTCTCTTCGTTTCTCTCACTCTCTCTCTAAAAACTGTAATCATCTTTTCAAAGCTCAATCTCCACAACAATGGCGATTCCGATTGACTTCCTCATCAACTCTCAACACGAATCATCCGACGACGACTTCAGCGAAGACGAGATCAGCTATTCATCGGAAGACGAATCCATGGAAGACGAACCGTCGGAAGACATCGACGGAGGATCTCTCTCCAGTCTCGAACACGAAGAAGGTACATAAACCACTCTCTCTCTTTATATCTCCGTTTTCACCGTTTTCCCCCATTTCTAAGCCTAACGAAGCTCGCGCGATCCTTAAGAAATCCTCTGGTATGTCCACTTCTGAGAGGTTTTAAGATCGCTGCGTCAAATCTGGAAAAAGGAAACTGATACTATTCTCTGAAACCAGATTCATCATATCAACAAGTGATGTGTATCGTAATCTCTGATTCCATGTTTTCGTGCTTGATGTTACAGAGCCTAATGGTGCTGAGGATGAGTTCTGGGTTAAGTATCCTTATCTGAAGAAATTGGTGGACGCCGTCGTAGCTCAAGGCTTGATCGCTGCAAACGGTGCTTTTGAAGTAGCCAAGCTTCTCGGAGATGACAAGGCCAGAGAGCTGAATGAGAAATGGAAGGATTTGTGTATCAAGGAGCTGGAATTGTGTAGCCAGATGTTCGAACTCCTTGCTTCTGCCATCTCCTCGATGAAATCCGGAATTTGAGAAAGCTTTTGTGATGATTTTCTTTATTTGCTATGAATCTTTTGGAAACTTTTTTATGATATTGTTGGTGCTTTTTTTTTTTCCACGAATGCTTTTGGTTTTTGATGGAATCAGGTATTGGAACTTACTGTGTGAGATTTATGGAAGAAGATTAGTTCTTAAATATATTCAATCAATCCGAAACTTTTGTACAGTATTGAAAACGATGATGATTGAAAACTGAAATCAAAAGCAATGGCTTGAGACTATAGCTATCTCAAAGTCTGATTTCACTGCCATTAAACGCTATGTAGCTTTCTATGATAATTTAGCACAAAAAAGAAGAAAGTAAAATAAAATAAAAAACAGAGGAAAAACCAAAAACTTGGGATTGTTGTTTCTTCGGCGCGTGATCTTCAATCGCCGGTCCGATGTGTGTTTTCTCAGAGGTTTCTCGCCGATTGAGCAAGCATCTTCACCGAAAGAAGCTGTTCGTACGAGAAGACGCATTCACCGCGCGTGGAAAGCACGTTCCGTGCACCTGGGGAATTCGCGAGCACCTGCAGAATCTGTTGCCGTGTCAGAGATTTGAGCGGATCGGTTTCTCCTACTTCTCCGGCGGTGCAGTAGACGGAATCGAGAGGCATCCAGCGGAGTGCAGAGATCTGAGACTGGAGAAACTTGATGTACTTGTGCGCTTCCTTGAGAATCGTAGCCAAGCTCAGCTTCTTCTCCCACGGCATAAGTTTCTCCAGCGACCTGATTTTGTCGGAGATCTTCTTCCGCCTGTCGCCACCGAATGTCGACTGAGAGGAAGACGACGTCAAAGATCGAGAGTTGGAAGAGGACGAAGGCGATGGGGAGAGGGTGAAGGTAGAGTCGACACGGCGCCGTTTCTCGGGATTAGGAGGGGAGAGAGAGAGAAACGACTTTGCGTTTTCCACGGCGGTGACGTCGGTTGTAATGTGTTCGAAGGATTTGAGATCCGGCAAGTGAAGAAACGGTGTCGCTACGTCTTCGGGGAAGAGCTTTCCCAACCGAGTCGACTCGGAGAGGTGGTCGCGAGTGATGAAAGACAGAGACGAGTCGAGGAATAACGAGTCAGCACTTTGCTGTTGGAGGTGGAGAAGGTCTTGGTATTGGTCGGAGAAGGTGAAGCCGCCGCCGGAGTAAGTGAAATCGGAAGAAGGAAACGGAGCTAGAGAATCGAGAGGGGTGATGGCGTAAGGATAGTTTCTGGAATCGAACTCTTGTGGAAGTGGAGGTAACTCAGAGAGCGTTTCGAACTCGTACCCAAACTCCATTTTTGCAGAGAGCGAAAGAAAACAGAGAAGGAGGAAGAATGAAGCGAGAAGGAGAGAAAAAAGGAAGAATATACAGAGGAAGAAGAAAGAGAGATAACGACGTGGCGTATTGTGATTGGATGGAGAGATAAAAGAAAAAGAAAATACGAGTAAAAGGGCAAACAGATTGACATGTGGCGTTTACTGATTGGGTGAGTAGTGAAGGCGGCGACACGAGGAACGATAACGATTCTGTTATACGAACCTCTGAGGTTTTTGTCGACTGTTTGTCTCTCTCTCTCTCTCTGCCAGGCGGTTTCAGGGTTTGTTCAGATTTAATATGGACCGTTGGATTGGGTCTTTGATCGGATGACACCGATCCCGGAGACAGGAATTTTTTTGTTGGGTAGTGAAACAAATTCTGATTTACGGATTTGGGCCAATCGAAATGATGTTGCTAAAAAGGTTTATCGGGGGCGTAGTAGCTCTGCTTTACACGTGGTCATCTCCAAGCGTGATTGCCATGTGCCAAACTTTCTAAGTAAATAAAATTTGAATAATTTGGATTATTGGTACAGAGTCTTAAAAAACAGATTCATCACTTTACGTGAACAGTAAACAAGAACAAGAAAATGTTCAAAAAACTCATAAATTTCCGAAAATAGAGTTAGATGTTGGTTTGCTTTTTCTCTTCATGTGGACTACTGGAGGAAAATAAATTAAACTGGGCCTAATCATCATATACATAATTTACATAATTCTGCTTTTAAAATTATGAGAGAGTAATTCACCGTTTTACATCAGTTACGAAAACTGGAGAGACGGAATACAAAACAAACAAACAAAAACTGGAGAGACAAATCCATTTGGTTAAATTTCTAGCTTTCATATTGACTGTTAAGATTTCATATTGACTGTTAAGAAGAAAAGAAGAAAAAACATTTGAACCCGAATCTATTGATTCTTTTTGTATGCATGGGCCAGGAGGTTCATTAAATGAGACATGTGGACTATTATTACTTGGGCCATGTGGCCGTTAAATACAAAATTTCAAGAGTATGATTGTGAATTCAATTAACAAAAACTTGGTTTTAAAAAGATTACATGAATAAATAAAAACTTCATTTGGATTTTAAAATATAGTTGTTTGATTATCATTTCATGTGGATTTCAAAATCAATCAAAATATACTAACAAATAAAAACCCCTTTCAAACTCCAAAAATAATTTAAAACTGTCCAAGCATTGAGCATATATATCAGTGTACCATAGTAGTCCAAGCAGAATAGAAGATAATTGATACTTTAGAAATAGAGCATCTATCAAGGAGGGTATATCAAACAAAAATTTGAGGTTTGGTAATGGAAAAATATAACGATATGTCTTCTAAAGAGAGCTTTTAGAAACATAGCTTAGGTGGTGGGATAATACTTGGTCGCAGAAACAAATTATACTTCAGAAAACACAAGAATGATTCTGGTGGGTCTAATGCCCAGAGAGATCTGCTTTTTATTATCAGTGATACATAATATATGTGTATTTAACATATACGTTGGTGAAAAAGTATGTTACAAACTTTTATGCAATGATCCTCCCAACGTTTGTAATCTCAAAAGTATATAAAGGAATATGATTCGGAATCCCTCCGGAACAATTTCAAGCAAAAGGTAGGAAATCAAATTATATGACCCCATGATCCAAAACTTGCCAAAAGAAAAAGAAAAATCTAATACGTATGGACCGACGTGGACGTAACACACACACATATTAGTTGTTAATGCAAGGATTCACCAGTCTAGCTTGACAGAAAACCAAAAAAAAATCAGTTATGGTTAATTGGTGTGTGGTTACATGTTTCCATTGTTATGCATAGCCTATATACCAACAAATTAAGAATTTAAGGAAATGAACATAGTAGGTATAAAGCATAGTATTAGACTGATGTTTTTTTTCTTTTTCCCATTCTAACATACAAAAAGGTATACTATAACCGTAATCACTTTGTTAGGTTCCACACCACGTGAGCAATATTGGTGTCTCACGTAACCACCTTAACACTTGATTAAACCTAAGCAAAACTGAAATCATTGTGACTCGATTAATATGAAATTGGTTTGGTACAAATTCAGTTTCAGTATGCCTTCCTTTATGGTTCGGCAGTTAGAAAATAAAACATCTCAATCAAATTCACAATTTATTCGACCAATTTAATATATATATTTATATAGGTTAAGATGACTCGTATTATTGGGCCTTCCAATGGGCCAGGCCAACATGCAATATTTGTAAATACGTTTTCATATGAGGGGTAAAATTGTCAAGATCATAGTCACGTGATCCCCGTTCCATGGCTTTTCTGTTCACCACGTTAGGAGCTTCGGTGCATGAGCAGTTGAACACCTCACACAGTCCCACTTTTATTTTATGTTTTTCACTTTTTGTTAAGAACACAGTCGCACTTTCTCTTCTCTTGTGGCTGGTGGTGCCCCGTTTATTAAACAATGATTTTCTTGTTATTTTCCGAATAGTATTTTAACGATTTTTATGCGTCTAACGTAATAATATTAATAATATATAACATGACTTATATTTCTGGGAATTAATAATATATTGATATTACATAGTTGCATGTCTTCGACAACAACAACAAAAAATTATATATTTATCCATGACTATCTTTGATAAATTCCGCGAGGAAAGCACTCACGAGACATTCGCTAAAGAGAGACTTTCTTACAAATCTTTTTCGTTACATATTTGCATATAATGTCTCTATCAGTACAGCTAGGATCATAATTATACAAGGAACGGCATTAAATATACGACTAAAGACCATTTAGTGGACTCTATCTTCCGTAAAACATCTGGTGTTGAAACAAAATATTAATTTAGGTAAAAAGAATCAGCTTAATTGGAATTTTTTCTTGGAAACTAAATTCACATGGTTTAATTTCTGGTCGAAGAGATTATAGACCTACCAGCTAAAACCCACTAACTATTTTTGGTTACCACACAAAAAATCCATTTTCTTTTACTGTTTCGCAACTCTTAATAAAGTTTGATCTATTGTTAATGAAATGCAATTATCGACAGATAATGAATAAACTTGATTAGAGAGAGATAAACAACGCATGATGAAAAAAGATGAACATGGCCTAGAAAGCTTCACCATTTTGAGTTATAGTAATGTATATATTTACCTAGAAAATAAATGATTAATTACTGATTGGATCAGCTGATCAAAAGGTTAAATGCCTTGTCATAATCTTTACCCCACATGAAGAAAAAAACTTTATAATAATATTGTACGAAATAAACAAAAAAATATCCTTTATCTTTTTCTAAATGTTTTTAGCAAGAATGTCAGAATAGGTCTTCTCTCTTCTCTCTTCTCTCTTCTTTCTCTTTTCATTTGTTTCTTTGCATATAATATCTCAAATTACACAGTGGCGTTTGTTTGGACACGCCTTTGTTGCTTGCTCTCTTTTTCTTCACTTCTCTAAATTTTCCATTTCTTTTTGTTTTCAATGAAACAAATAAAAGACTCACCACTAATTTGTGGGTGCTTCTCCAATTGACTGGACAGACAACCAAAGGAGAGAGTCTCACTTATACTTCTGAGTTCTGACAACCAGGAAACCAACAAAACTTTCTTGCTCCCTTGCTATTTGTCTTCTTTCTCTTCTCAGCATAAATCCACTTCCTTCTCTCTCTTCACTCACCTCATTTTACCACATTTCTTTTCTTCTTTAGAGAGAGAATCTTGTAATCGAGGTTTTTTTTTGGTGTAATTTTAGTTTCTTTCTCGTTTTTGGCTATGGAAGTTTGCTCTGATCTTGAAGTGGACATCAACGGAGAAGAAACTGTCTTTCTCGATAAGGTAAACTCTTTCTCTCTGTCCCTCTCTGTCTTCTTCCTCTACATAACAGAACTCTACACAGCTAAATTAGGACTTAAAAATCCAAACTTTAACCATTTCTCAATGTTAATTTCAATTAATTCTTATATGGGTCTCTCCAGTTTCCTTATAGTGCTTATTTTTCTCTTGCGGTGAATGTTAATTTCGACAAACATAACCAAGTCTGATTTCCTGCATCAACACTGTAAAAAATTGATTTTTTTTATACTTAAAATACTTTTTTTTTGTATGTCTGTTGTTTTGATTCTATGAAAAATTAATGGCTCACGAAGTGTGTGTGACTCTGCTACATTCAGCATTTAATGTTCTATCACCGAATTGCCTTAAAATGAGGGCACACAAGTTTCTTTTTTTCTCTTCTTTTACTTTCCTGTTAAACCAATCAGTAATTTTGGAATCCGTAACTGATTATGTCTAGTGAAGCAAGATATGTCTCCATCACCATTTATTGCATTTTTTTGTTCTTACCTTTGCTCTGACTTTCTCCCATGTTCCTCTGCAAATCGACAAAATTTTAGGAATAGAGAAACTCCTTGAAAAGAGGTTAACAAGTTGCTCTCTTTGCAAATTGTTTTGGATACTATTCACTTCCCTTACTTGTTGTGTGTCACTCATGAAGATTTGACATTTACTTACATGATTGAAGACACAGACAGACCTTTTATAATTCCTCCTGTCTTGTAATAAATGTTCATCATTTTCTTTGCCTTTATTCCTTCACAAACAGTAAAATGAACTTAAAAGTTTGAAACTTTTTCTTGTGGGTTTGTGTTTACTTTAGAGTTTTGTGTTTTAATTTCAGCGAATCATTTGCAAGTATTCTGAAACAATGAGGAAACTTTTGGGGAAATCTGCTTGTTCCAATGGAAATCTCAAAGTGATCTTCAATGATTTCCCCGGTGGAGCGGAAAGTTTCGAGCTTGTATCGAGATTCTGCTACAGTAACGGTCAGTTCACTGTGATGCCTTCGAATGTTGTCTTCTTGCATTGTGCTGCTAAGTTCATGGAAGTTTCTAAAGTCTTGGAGCAAACGGAGAAGTGTATGGAAGAGATTCGGTATTGGTCTTGGCCAGAGCTTCTTCTTGGTTTGAAACAGTGTCAAGAACTTGAAACATCGTCTGAAGCTGATTCTTTAGCTGCCAAACTGATGGATGCGCTTGTGGAGAAACTGCTTTTCACCGTTGAAGTGAGTCCCTCAAGTGCTGCTTCTGCTTGTTCACCAGATAGCAGCTTGTTTCGGTTCTCTTGCGACAGTAAAAGCACAGAGAGTTTCAAGAACAGCTCTGCTCGGTTAACATGGTGGTTCGATGAGGTTCTTGTTCTGAGTGTCGGCTTTGTTGAGACGTTCTTGAAGCTTATGGTATCGCGGAGATTCGATAATCTTGTGATAAGCAGGTTCTTGTTTTACTACCAAAAGGTCAAGTTTTGCTCTGCGTCTTCTACTGAGAAAAGAAGGATTCTTGAAACCACCATTGATACTCTTTGGGTGTTGGATCGAAGCTGTGTCCCTTATAAGAGTCTTTTCGGGGTTTTGAGGCTCGCTCTTGGATTGAACATAAACAAAAGCAGTATGAACAAGCTGGAGCTTATGATTGGTCACCAGTTAGATCAAGCAACGCTTGACAATCTACTTGTTCCGTCTCCAGTGAAATCAAGTCACTTGTACTATGTGAATCTTGTTCTTAGATTCACTAAAGCCTTCCTTGACGGAGGAGCAAGAGGAGGATCGCAGTTGAAGAAAGTCTCAAGCTTGATTGATCAGTACATAGCTGAAGTAGCACCTGATCCTTGCTTGAAACCTTCAAAGTTTCTGTCTCTTCTCACACTTGTTCCTGATTCAGCAAGAGAGTCTCATGAAGAAATCTATCGTGCTATCGATATGTATCTCCAGGTACGTTTCATCAATCTTCTCAAACTCAAAAGGGTAAAAGAAAGTTTTGGTCTTTGACACATAAATGACAATTTTTTCTTTGGTTTGCTCAGGCTCACACAGGATTAACCAACTGTGAGAAACTCAACTTGATAAGAACATCAAGTTACGAGAAGCTTTCAGTGGAATCAAGAGCACACATTTCTCACAACCCAAAGTTCCAGGCGATTGAGACACTGATTCCCCAGGAAACAAAGATGATGAGAACATTTGCAGATCAGTCACCAGATGAACAGAAGCAGCAGCTCATACTCCGAGTGGAGAAGGTGGAGATTTCAGGAGAAAGTGAGAAGTTGAAGGAACATATTGAAGGGATTCAGTGGAGGGTAATGGAATTGGAGAGAGCGTGTTTGAAAATGCAGAATCAGATGGAAGTTATCAAGAAGAGATCCAAGAACTCAAGCAAAGGAAACAACAGATCGCTTCCTAAGCTCTGTTCTTAATTAGTGCTTTGCATGATAACAGAAGTTGTAGCTTACAATGATATTTGTACATAAGAGTGATAGAGAGCACAAGGAGAGTCAATTATAATTAACAACTTGTTTCGTATTAATCAAAGTATTGATCTTGCCTTTTTTGGTTTACTGTCACAAAGTCTTGTGTTGGTAAAAGTAAAGATAGGATCATCTTAATGGAGATATGTATAGGTTCATGTAGATGCAAACTTAAGTCCAGAAATAACATACTCGAATACTTTCAGATAAAAGCCATAACATTTTGAAATTCCAGTTTCATCTCCATAGTTTAACTTCAAAGGAAAGCAGTAAAACATAGAACTACATGATAGAGAAAGGAGACACACAGCACCAAGGAGAGATAAGTCTCAGCCAACGTTTGTGTGCTCAGGATGATTCAGCAGCGGGTTGAGTCACACCGTGCTTGAGCAGCAGCTTGGTGAGCGAGTCAGGCGAGTGAACATGGTACTTAACAGTCCCTGATGGAGTCAGATACACTTCCGCAAGCTCTAGCTTCTCGGATGTCAAGCTCGTGCTGTCCATCGTCTTGCTAAGAACCTTCAAGGCGAGCTGGACCGCCTCTTCTCTGGTTCCATCGTCCTTGTAGTCTTGTTTCAGGATAGACTGAGCCGCTTGATTGTTTGCTCCGATCGCTGCAGCTTTCCATCCACCATAGTTCCCACTCGGGTCACTCATGTACAGTTGGAATCCGAAGTTCTTGTCCCACCCTGCAAAGAGAAAGGAGACTCCAAACGGACGAAGACCACCGAACTGTGTGTATCCCTGTTTAGTATCACAGAGAGACTGAACCAACTGCTCAACCGGCATGGGCTCTTGGTACATGAACGTGTAACGTTGAGCTTGGACTCTAGCCGTGTTGATGAGTATGTTAGCATCAGACATTATACCAGCGACGGCACAGGCAACATGGTCATCGATCTTGTACATTTTCTCAGTGGAGGTCGAGGTTTGAAGAAGCTTTGAAGTGACTTTCTTCTCACCGATCAACACAACGCCGTCTTTGGACAGGATTCCAATAGCAGAACCGGCGTTTCCAATGGCCTCCATAGCATACTCAACTTGGTAGAGACGACCTTCAGGCGAGAAGATCGTGGTACGGCTATCATATCTCCGAGACATTCTTCAACAGCTACACCAGAAAAAGGCAAAAAAAGAAATGCATAAGTACAAATTTATGCATTTTGAAAAAGATTCAAGATAGGAGAAATTTCTCTTACAAGACTGAGCCTACTATGCAACTGGATAGATAGCAATAAACTATAAGTTTCTCAAAACATTTGACAGTTAAGCAATTGAATCTCTCAAGTTTCATACTCAGATTATAAGGAAAGAAAGACACTATCAAATATTAAAACTCCACGGTCACAAAAGAAACATGCTGGCTCATTACAGTTAAGGAATCTGCAGGCATAAAACTGTAGCTACATCTGCATTCGCAATTTCGAATAAACAAAACTGTGGCAAACAAGAAGCATCGGCCCAGGATACTGAGCTAAAACAACAAAGGCACACTGGTACAAGTTTATGCATTTCTAAATGATTCGAGATCAAATCCTCTTCTTAAAGACTCTACTAGTCAACTGGAACTCAAAACATTTGACAATAAAGCAATTGAATCTCTCAGGTTCCATACACAAATTATAAGGAAATCAAAGAAATTATCAGACAGTAAAACTCCACGGTCACAAAAGAAACATGCTGGCTCATTACAATTAAGGAATCTGCAAGCATAAAACTGTCGCTACGTCTCCATCAGCATAACCAAAACTGTGGCAAACAAGAAGCATTGGCCTAGACTATTGAGCTCAGTCATTTTCCCTTAGACACAAGACCGCAAAGTTAGGATTTTGACATCACAGCTATCAACTCTCTCGATTGATTCCCACTATAACCAAGCTAATCTAGGTGAAGTTTATACAATACAACGGGCGCAATTAGGTTTATCAGTCACTGCACTTTGGAAATAACAAAAACATTGACCAATGAAATCAAAGGAGGGATTGTGAAAGCAGTATTGGTCTACGAGAAAAATCAAAAGAAACTTAGCTAGTAGGAATTTCAGTAGACAATCGCTTGATGATGCCTAAAAACTATACCCCCAGAATCGCATCTAGCTAAATTTTATCTCTGCGGTCTAGTTCCATTCCGAAATTTGAAGATTTCATAGCAAATACTACGCTCAATACAGATCCAGCAACTCAAATTCATAAAGGAAGCTACGATACTCAGGATCCGAAACGCTTACGACTAACTGGAATGAAAATCGGATTGTATTTTAGAAAATAGAAAGAGTGATTTTACCTGGAGAGATGATTTCCTCTCACTCTCGTTTCGGTTCTTCTTTGATTTTGCTGAGAAATTTTGCTTTGCTCGACTAAAGGCGATGCGAACTTGTTTGACAAGACAGAGTAGAGAAGAAGAAGAAGAAAATGGACTCTTTCTGTTTTTTCGATTAGGCCCAAACATGTAATTAATGGATAAAGTAAAAGCCCACATTATAATAAATAAGCCCAATATTAGATGATAACATGTAGTTTTCTTTCAAATGCAAAGAAAACTACATGCCAATCTGCGTCACTACTCTGTCAAGTGGTCCTCGCAAGAAGTGTTGTTTGTTTAAGATTGATATGTTGGGCTTATCTTCTCAATGAATTGCTCGTAAACAAGGTTAATCTAAAAAGTGGAGATGCTAACCAAAAAAGCTGTTAGTAGAGAGGAGTGTACTACATGTTGGTCCGGGAATGTATAGGAGAAAGATCCAGAGGACATTGAAATAACAAGTGAATGACTGTATAAAGAAATGGTTTTTCAACTCCAATTACTTAAGCTGAGTTGATAACATTGTCGAAATCTAGTTTCATCATCATCCAAAAGGAAAGCTGTAAAACAACGTAGAGCCAATCATACTGGCTCAGGATGATTCAGCAGCGGGTTGAGTCACACCGTGCTTCAGCAGCAGCTTGGTGAGCGAGTCAGGCGAGTGAACATGGTACTTAACAGCCCCTGATGGAGTCAAAAACAACTCAGAAAGCTCTAGCTTCTCTGATGTCAAGCTCGTGCTGTCCATCGTCTTGCTCAGAACCTTCAATGCGAGCTGGACCGCCTCTTCCCTGGTCCCATCGTCCTTGTAGTCTTGTTTCAGGATAGACTGAGCCGCTTGATTGTTTGCTCCGATGGCTGCAGCTTTCCATCCACCATAGTTCCCACTCGGGTCACTCATGTATAGCTGAAACCCAAAGTTCTTGTCCCATCCAGCGAAAAGAAACGAAACTCCAAACGGACGAAGACCACCGAACTGTGTGTAGCCTTGCTTGGTATCGCAGAGAGACTGAACCAGCTGCTCAACAGGCATGGGCTCTTGGTACATGAAGGTGTAGCGTTGAGCTTGGACTCTCGCCGTGTTGATGAGTATGTTAGCGTCAGACATTATCCCAGCCACAGCACAAGCAACATGGTCATCGATCTTGTACATTTTCTCAGTGGAGGTTGACGTCTGAAGAAGCTTTGAGGTGACTTTCTTCTCACCGATCAACACGACGCCGTCTTTGGACAAGATTCCAATAGCAGAACCGGCGTTTCCAATGGCCTCCATAGCGTACTCAACTTGGTAGAGACGACCTTCAGGCGAGAAGATCGTTGTACGGCTATCATATCTCCGAGACATATTTTAACAGCTACACTATAAAAACAACCACAAATGCATTAGTCCAAGGTTAGAGATTGAAGATCAAATCCTCTTCTTTAAAGGTTGATCCAACTAGTCAAGTGGACAGAAAGCGAATACACTCAATGATTTCACACATAGATTATACAGAAAACAAGAAACTTTGCAAACAGTGAAACTCCATGGTCATAAAAGAAGCATGCAAGTAAAGAATCTGCAAGCAGAAAACTACAGCTACATCTGCTAAACAATAAGCATTGAATTTTTAGGTAAAGTTTCAGCATTTGAACGGGAACAATCAGGTATTCAATCTCTGTTACTTCGTGATCGACAAACACTTCACAAAAGTGAGAAAAAATTACGCTTAGAAATGAAATCAAAGGAGGTATGTGAGAAAAGCACGACTGGGCTCAAGAGGGAAAATCTAAGAAGCTTACCAGAGAGGAAGTGAAATAAAACTACATTCCCCAGAATCGCATCTAGCTAGGGTTTCATCTTCGTGGTCTAAATCTATCGAATTTTAGAAGATTTTATAGCAAATAATGTGCTCAAACTAGATCCAGCAGCTCAATTTCATTCAGGAAACTTACGATACTCAGATTCTGAAACGTTTTATGGCTATAACTAGATTGAAAATCGGATTGGATTTGAGAAATTAGAATGAGTAAATTTACCTGTAATTGCGATTTCCTCGAACGATTTCCTCTCACTCTGGTTCTTCTTTGATTTTGCTGAGAATTTGCTTCGCTCGACTAAAGAAGCGATCCGTGAGATGTGAACTTGTTCGAGAAGCCAAAAAAAAAAAAACTTTATTATCTGTTTTTTTTTTAATTGGGCCTTAACTGCTCCAAACATGTACTTATTGGATATGGTTAAAGCCCAAATTGACTCTATCATAAATTCATAATCATATGGTAATTTTTTTCTTTCTCTTTTTTTTTGTGTTTTTTTTTTTTTTTCGATAAACTCTTTTTTTTTTTGGTTACCAACTATTAATTTGTTGTCTTCATACGTTAAATTTAAATTTTAGTCTTCTCTCTATATAACTCAAGGTTCAAATGTATAACTAATGGGAGTAATATCAGATTATATTAATTAGCTATTCCTCCAACAAACACACCGCTGAAGCTGAAGCCCCTACGGATGGCCTTACTTCAAATAAAAAAGGTTAGGCTATGAATATGTAACAGAATATTTATACTTCAACGCTCTGCGGTTACACCACTAGCTATCTTCATGCTGGAATCATTTGGATTACTCCACCTATTTCAGAAATAATATGATATACATCTAACTGCAGGAACAACCATGTTTACACATTCATGAAGGTGTCATCAAGGGAAGCCAAACTAGCTTAAGCAAGCTCGAACTAATTTCCTCAATTATGTAATCTCATATTGAATTTTGCTAGGTATGATATATCACTGTATAGTTACGAGACGCTAAAGAAAGCAAAATCTCTACAATTTTACGGAGTTACTTTTCTTTACTTTTAATACATAAATCAAATTTTGTAATCATCTATATGATGGAGACATATATACGTAGGTATATATGATTGACCTTAATATTCAAAATTTTGAAGAAAAAAACAATATAGTTGTTCTTATAGCGTGATATATACGTGTATGCAACTAGATTTATGCACTTGTACTTGGTCTGTAGCTATGCTGTGCGGTGCATGTGCATCACTGCATTGTCCATGGCTTCATTTATTTACTCCACAGCGGACGTATGTACAAAAAAACAAAATAAGTGTACAGAGAGAGATACAAACTTGTTTTATATTAAAAAAAAAGTCACATCGTTTTACAGATTTTTTTTTCTTCCTTACACGTACTACATGAAAACCCAAAGAAATTGACATTTCAAACCCAAATAAACCCTTTTATTGTATCAAATGAAACAGGTGATTAAAGGTCGCACACACGCTAATCAACCTCCCGTTACCAAAGAGATCATCAAACCAACAAAGTCTTGAAAAAACGAAAAACTCGGAGTCGTCTAGAGGCTCTACATTGATTAAGCCGGACACTTGAAACCAGGTGGTGGATTTTTTCCACAGTCTAGAAGAACCTCAAGAGCAATAGGTAAAATGATGTCGAGGTTGAGAAGCTTGGCTTTAATTGTGGTACATAGACAAACAGCTGCATCTAAATCAACTAAACCTCCCAAAACCGGACAACACTCTTCCTTCGCGCGGCTTTTACCAAGCCCAATGTGAATCAAACCACCAAGAACGTCAACACAAGCGCCTAGCTTTAGCGTGTCGATTGGGCAAGTCTCTGGTTTAGGCGGAGTTGGTGGTGTTACAATGGGGGGGGTTGGTGTTGGCGGTGTAACAACAGGAGGAGTTGGTGTTGGTGGTGGTACCACAGGCGGAGTTGGTGTTGGTGGTGGTACAACGGGTGGAGTTGGTGTCGGCGGTGTAACAACGGGTGGAGTTGGTGTCGGCGGTGTAATAACAGGTGGAGTTGGTGTCGGTGGTGTCACAACGGGTGGAGTTGGCGTTGGCGGTGGTTTAACGGGTGGAGTTGGGGTTGGCGGTGGTTTAACGGGTGGGGTTGGTGTTGGTGGTGTAATAACTGGTGGAGTTGGTGTTGGCGGTGGTTTAACGGGTGGGGTTGGTGTTGGCGGTGGTTTAACGGGTGTGGTTGGTGTTGGCGGCGGACACACTGTTGGTGGAGGCTTGTGGGTGGGCGGTTTAGGGGTGGAAGGAGGTGGTTTAACAGTGGGTGGTTTGGTGGGTGGTTTAGGGGTAGACGGAGGTGGTTTAACGGTGGGAGGTTTCGTAGGTGGCTTAACGGTGGGAGGTTTCGTTGGTGGTTTAACGGTGGGAGGTTTCGTAGGTGGCTTAACGGTGGGAGGTTTCGTTGGTGGTTTAACAGTGGGGGGTTTAGTAGGTGGTTTTACGGTGGGAGGTTTGGTAGGTGGTTTGACGGTGGGAGGTTTCGTTGGTGGTTTAACAGTGGGAGGTTTCGTAGGTGGTTTAACAGTGGGAGGCTTTGGGTGGGGGGAAGGTTTGGTGGGGGGTGGGTGTGGTTTGACAGTAGGTGGTTTAGGTGGTTTGACGGGATGTTTTGGCGGTTTAGGAGGGTTGCAGTCGCAATTAGCATAGGAGACGGTGAGGACGCCGAGGAGGAGGAGCAAAGTGAGAAATGTGCGAGACCCCATTTCCTTAGAATGAGGTTTTGGGTTTCTGAAAATGAGTGAGTAAGTAGATATGCGAGTGTGTACCTTTTTATAGAAAAAACATTCTAAGATATTTATTTATACTTTGTACATTATTGTAATATTGTAAGCGAGTCCAAACTAAGATTTAGATGATTGAAAATTGGATTTGATTAAAGGCACTTAATTAGAAAAAGAAACAAATGGCCTTCTGACACTTTCCTAAATTGGCGTATGTATGTAGTAGTTTTACATTATCTTTTTAGGGGACATTTGGAATAGCATTCGCTGCTTACTTTGATGAAAACTCGTTTGTGGAAACCTATTTGTAGTTTTCAATTTCTGGAGAAGGGTATTTAGTTCTTATGAAAATTGAAAAANTAAAAAAAAAAAAAAAAAAAAAAAAAAAAAACAAAAAGAAGGATAAATTATACATACTATTTTGCTCTATCCTTGTCGTCTCTGTTTCTTTTTCATTTTTCTTTGTGCGGTTCCATCTTAAGACTGGGCCAAAATCTCGAATATCTCAAGGTAACTCGTATTTGGCAACCTCCTCGAATCCTGGATGACCTATCCATTCTTTCATGAAATTTACTTTTATCTCATCCATATTTCTTTGTACTTCGGAATTTCTATATATTACAAAAGACTAAAATTTAATGGAACACGGTTTGAGTTTTAAGTTGATAGTCAATGGTTCTGTTAATGTTTAGAGGATGATTATATGTTTCTCTCACTTTAGACACAATGATAGTTTATTACTATAATGATACTTAATTAAGCATGATTAGTTTAAGTAATAAAAGGAGTGAGATTTCTACTGCACGAGACTTGAATTCGAATTCAAAATACTATGTGACTATGTGAAGGAAAAAAAATCACGCTTTCTCCATGCACCACAAATATTGTTAGAAAAAAATTATTATTGTCCAAAAACCATATTAAGTTTCTGGTCATAAAAAACGTTCATAATAAAATTGAAGTTAGAATTTTGTTTGAACTTCTTGGACATGGACATGCTCATCTATGGTTAAGCGAATATATAACGTACGAGGGAACATGATAGTGTTTAGAATAAGAAAACCACCACTATAAGATAGATCGAACTGTCAGCATTCAGCATCATTAATTTTCGCATAAGTATCCCTATATCCTATTAAATATCTTTTATTTTCCTTTTCTAAATCAATCTCGTATCTAAGGTTCCCAGTGTGATTTTCATTATAGCAATAAACATTCATTGGTGAAAATGTAGCTTTTCTGAATATAATGTCTAACGTATACACCGTATTTTTTTTTCTAAATCTCACATCATGTTGCTGAAATATCTAAAACCAACGTTTGAAACAGAGGAATGTCTCCCGACATTGTTGAAGCTCCAGTCTGTTAACATTAGATAATGCCTAGTCTATAAGCGTTTAGTAGTCACTAAACTAAACCTTCGTTATATATTAGCATGCATTATGTTTTTTAAAAAACTTGGACATGGTCATATGTTGTGATTATTGGGTGAAAACAATGGGGGAAACGGTTTTTGTAGTGTAATGCCCAGTGGGTAGACAATTTATGAAGGAATTTTGTCATTATTATTTGACTTAATAGATACCTCCATTCTCTTATTTGTTATAAAAGATATAATTAATTAAAGACACCCTTCTCACTCTTTATCTCTTGTTCCTTCCGTATTANTTTTTTTTTTTTTTTTTTTTTTCTGTAACTATAGGACCACTTTTCTATAAGGATTTTAGGCAATTTCTTTTGGGTGTTAGTTTATGTCTCTACCTATACAAATAGTAAAAAGAGAATCAGTTTTTATTTGAATCTCAAATCTATGCTATACATTATTCAGTTATTCATATATATATATAGGTCGATATATCTTGACCTTCAACCAAGTTCCAGGTTATTGGGTTTCCGTTGGTTACTAGATGAATTAGACTACATTTTGAAAGTTTTCACTATAATTGACGACATAACTGCCCCCGTGATAATTTTCCATCGAAAAGTTTCTTGGGTTGACGTATTATACTCATCTTAATTCTTCTCACACCAACATACTGATCAGTACATTTTTTACACAGCCAATATAGGCTTTGGAACAATATAATTGTTATTTTCTGATCATGCATGTGCATGTGATTTTTCCGTCTCCTGCTTTTGAAAGATATTAGCTTATACTGCACCTTTTTATCCGGTCTTTTAAATGATTGAATGACGTCCGTGATTGATGATTCTCGTCGTAGTTTTTTTTTGTTCATACTAGTGTTAATATATTATAGTATTATAATCCTAGCGGTGGTGCTCGTATTCAGCAATCAGCATAGGGCTTCAAATATAGTGTAAATAGGTCAACAACATCTACTAATTAATGCTATTAGTAGAATTCAAACGATAATTTGTTTTCTGATAAATATTTTCACTTTGAAATAACAAAACTAAATTTACTTTCTTAAAATGGTGATAAATGTTTCTTTTGTCCGATTCTTTGACGTATATTATTATAGAACTTTCATAAGCTTTTTTCTTGTCATTGATATTTATACTATTTAAATTTTATAAATGTCATCGATTTATTGAACAATTTTTCTTACCATATTATTTTTGAACATTTCTATTAACAGTATGTCAATATCGTAAAGTAAAGTCTCATTTATTTTCTAATTCAATTTTAAAAATACTGTATTATAATCTTCTCCTTCTGATTCATTGACGGTGAAGAAAACAAAATAAAGTTATAGACGCCATTACAAGGTGGCGGGTAATATTTGGCAGGTAGTAGAAATAGTATAACC
This sequence comes from Noccaea bulbosa, assembly GCA_900406535.1. NCBI lineage: Eukaryota > Viridiplantae > Streptophyta > Magnoliopsida > Brassicales > Brassicaceae > Noccaea > Noccaea bulbosa. Next base: position 42,621 of record OVBJ01000174.1, on the reverse strand, counting down.
CGTGAAGTCTGTCACTTGTAGGATTGAATTTTCTTTTTTAAAACGAAAAAATAAGAAGAGAAAAATGGATAATGTGACGTTATGAATGAATGTCATGCATGCATGTGACTCCACCATAATTTGGTTTTTATATAAAAAGGAGAAAAACTAATTGTCGTCTGAGTACTCATGAGTTAGTCCAAAGGACACGTCGGTCCATCGGAACACCAGAAAACGATAATCCGCTTTGATATATATATATATTTTTTTTTTCTTTAAACCAGGACGCTTTGATATTTTCTTTACACAATGTGTTACCGTTTTGAAAGTCTTAACAAAAATGAGTATGGTTATAATATATATATAACAATATTTTATATCTTATTACTAAATTACTTATGTTAAGACAACCTTTACATTTATAAAAAGTAAATCGTAATACGAACAAAATAATCCAAACATGTGTATGAAGAAGTGATTACTCTAAAATATATAACTTTGCAAGAGAAAATTGAGATGATCACTTAATTAAACTAATAATTTTAAAGTATTTTAATTCTTCTCAAACATTATGTTGTATCTGAAATTAGATTTAGCAGAACCAGCACAACTCATTTCTAATCGACTGAACAAATGGTTTTTAAAACTAATTAGTTTGATTTTATTTTTTCAAACTTGAATCTCTAAAAATAGATATTTTCAATTTTAATTTAGTAGAGAGGCCAGGCAGTTACTTTGGTACATTCATCAGAAAGTAAAATACTAAAATATACTATAGACTCCCCAAAATATCAACTTTATAAAAAAAGAATCGTTTACCTCAAGACGCAAAAGAAAGTAATATATAATCGTTCGTAATGTATGGGTCATCATCAATCAGGGGTTTGATCGGTAATCCCTTATTACTACTGTGGTATATACCATTTTAATAGTTATCACTTATTAAAATGATTTTAACACTAGCTAAAATGATAAACAATATTATAATTGCTAGAAGAGCAAAAAGGTAATTTGTTAAAGTTATTACTATTTTTTTATTCATAATTTAAACGGTGTATTTTTTTATTTTTTCAAACGGTGTATTTCTTGTTGCCAAAAAAAAAAAAACGGTGTATTTCTTACTAACGGATGGGATATTGCAAAAATAACAAGACATGATTAATAAATATATTAGCACAAAAGTATCGAACTCTACTACTTTAATTTGTGACTCGATTGTAAGTAAGAAAAAACAAATTATAATCGTGTGTCCTGTCAATTTTTCAATTTATCCTTTTATATCTGCTATATTTTGTCTGGATTTGAATTTTATTACATGCTATGTTTAGCTAACTTTGAAAAAAGAAATTTCGTGTGTATGAACTGCCACATGTTTTAGAAATTTGCCAGCTATTTCGTTAATATATGTGCAGAACGAACAAAACATAATGATGTATTTTTCATATAATATACAGTTTTCGTTGACAATGAAATGCATATTTTTAGTAAAATTTTGGAGGGGTTTGGAATTGGATTTGTCCCACATGAAAACACAGACACAGTTATCACTTTGGGTCGCCTCAAATAAGTCAAGATAATTTAGCCCACTAACAAAAAATGAAAAATTCAGAGCCCATTAAGATAACTGGAACAATGATCTGATCGCCGTAACTGGTGTTCAACACAACAAAATTTGCTAATTCTTTCGACCAGCAAAAACAAACTCGGCCTGGTTTCTGTTTCGTCGAAAAGACTAGTCGAGAGATGGATGATGAAATAATGAATTCAAATTTGGATTATACGGAGATATGTAAGGTAATAGATTTGGTTCACAAAATGATCTTCGCAATAGATATCAGCAACACGAAGATGATGAAAAAGAAAAGGAAAAAATAATTCGGTTATTTACGTTCTATTTTTCATGGATACGATGAAAGCACAAATCAGAAAATCAAGCCCAAATTAACATATAACTCGTTCTAGAATGTAGGCTCATTTTGAAGTCTTCTGTTATCAATATCAATATGTCATCAACGTCATATGTTAACTTCATATACAAGAATATGAAGTTAACATATGTTCTAGAATGTATGCCCAACAAGAAAACATATCTTCTTTTTTTACAAATAAGAATACATGTTTTCATAACCAAGAATGGAAATAGAGTACTTAATCTTTAGAGATCTCCGATTGGATATTTATTTCCCATTTTCTTAGTTAATAAAGAGAGACTTGAAATGCTTGTACCAGGTAGTAATTTATAACAAGAATGAATTATTTACAAACATGTTTTTTTGAATCTCCGTAGACTATTACAAATATATGCGCAAATGTATTGTATAGTTTCATATTGAACTTTTATAGTATATAACTATATATCACGTTAACGGTAAAATTACATCATTTTCTAATTCATTTATTTGAAACAAGACTATATAAAGAAAACCCAGTAAATTTATAGACTAATTAATTAGTTTTCTTAAATCATAACATCAATTTTTTTTTTTTTGTAATTTTCTAAATATGATTTGGTGACATACGTACAAGGTATGATTAATCTTATTTATCAAATGTTGGGAGAAAAAAACTATGAGATATAGCATTTTAGCAAGGAAACAGACGTGTACATATACAACTAAATATATTCAGTTATTCACCAGTGCATAAGCATTAGTGCAATGCCCATGGCTATAAAAATTCACATTTATTCACTACTCCATAACGTAAAGTATTTACACTAAACAAGTTTCAGCAGATACAAACTTGTTTTAAAGTTAAAAAGTTTCATCATTTTATATTTTTTCTTCTTAAAGTAGAACATATATTATATAGACATCCAACTAATTAAGATCTCAAACCCAAACAACCCTTTTATTTTAAATAGGGAAACAAGTAATTTAAGGTCGTGCATACGCAGATTCACCTCTCATTACCAAACAGATAATAAAACCAAGAAAAAACTTACAAAACGAAACCTTCAAAGTTGTCGAAAGACATTAGCACTCTATACATTGATCAAGCGGGACATTTGAAGCCAGGTGGTGGATTTTTTCCACAGTTGACAAGAAGCTCAAGAGCAACGGGGATAATAAGGTTGACGTTGGGAAGTTTGGCTTTTATGGCTGTACATAAACAAACGGCTGCGTCTAGATCAACTAAGCCTTTTAAAACCGGACAGCACTCTTGCTTAGCGCTTTTCCCAAGTCCAATGTGAACTAAACCTCCAAGGACGTCCACACACGAGCCTAATTTCAATGTGTCAATTGGGCAAGTTTTTGGTTTAGGTTTAGGTGGTACAGATGGAGTAGGTGGAGATGAAGTTGGCGGGCACACTTTTGGTGGCGAAGCAACAGGTGGTGGAGTTGGTTTTGGGGGCGTTACCGGTGGTGGAGTTGGTTTTGGGGGTGTTACTGGTGGTGTTGGTGATGGTGGCTTTACGGGCGGGGTTGGTTTCGGCGGCGATATTACAGGTGGTGTTGGTGATGGTGGCATTAGTGGTGGGGTTGGTTTTGGTGGAGTTTCAATGGGCGGGGTTGGTTTTGGCGGTGTTGGTGAAGGTGGCATTAAAGGTGGGGTTGGTTTCGGTGGAGTTTCAATAGGTGGGGTTGGTTTTGGCGGTGTTACCATAGGTGGTGTTGGTTTTGGCGGTGTTACCATAGGTGGTGTTGGTGTTGGCGGCGATACAGGTGGAGTTGGTTTTGGTGGAGTTTCAACGGGCGGAGTTGGTTTTGGTGGTGTAGGTGTTGGTGGCGATACAGGTGGGGTTGGCTTCGGTGGAGTTTCAGTAGGTGGGGTTGGTTTTGGCGGTGTTACCACGGGTGGTGTTGGTGTTGGTGGCGATACAGGTGGGGTTGGCTTTGGGGGAGTTTCAACGGGTGGGGATGGTTTTGGCGGCGTTACCGCTGGTGGTGTAGGTGTTGGTGGTGATACAGGTGGAGTTGGTTTTGGTGGAGTTTCAACGGGTGGAGTTGGTTTTGGCGGTGTTACCGCTGGTGGCGTTGGTGTTGGTGGCGATATAGGTGGGGTTGGTTTTGGGGGCGTTTCAACAGGTGGAGTTGGTATTGGCGGTGTTACCATAGGTGGTGTTGGCGTAGGTGGCGATACGGGTGGAGTTGGTTTTGGTGGTGTTGGTGATGGCGGCATTATAGGTGGAGTTGGTTTTGGTGGAGTTTCAACGGGTGGGGTTGGTTTTGGTGGTGTTACCACGGGTGGTGTTGGCATTGGTGGCGATACAGGTGGCGTTGGTTTAGGTGGAGTTTCAACGGGAGGAGTTGGTTTTGGCGGTGTTGGTGATGGTGGCATTACAGGTGGGGTTGGTTTTGGTGGAGTTTCAACGGGTGGAGTTGGTTTTGGCGGTGCTACCACAGGTGGTGTTGGCGTTGGTGGCGTTGGTTTAGGTGGAGTTTCAACGGGAGGAGTTGGTTTTGGTGGTGTTGGTGATGGCGGCATTACAGGTGGGGTTGTTTTTGGTGGAGTTTCAACGGGTGGGGTTGGTTTTGGGGGCGTTACCGCTGGTGGTGTAGGTGTTGGTGGTGATACAGGTGGGGTAGGTTTCGGTGGAGTTTCAACGGGTGGGGTTGGTTTTGGCGGTGTAGCCACAGGTGGTGTTGGTGATGGTGGCATAACAGGTGGAGTTGGTTTTGGTGGAGTTTCAATGGGTGGGGTTGGTTTTGGCGGTGTGACCACAGGTGGTGTTGGTGATGGTGGTGTAACGGGTGGTGTTGGTTTTGGTGGAGTTTCAATTGGTGGGGTTGGTTTTGGCGGTGTTGGGGATGGCGGCATTACCGGAGGGGTTGGTTTTGGTGGAGTTTCAACAGGCGGTGTTGGTTTTGGTGGAGTTATCATGGGTGGTGTTGGTGGCGATACGGGTGGAGTTGGTTTTGGTGGAGTTTCAATGGGTGGGGTTGGTTTTGGTGGTGTTACCACGGGTGGTGTAAGTGTTGGTGGTGATACGGGCGGGGTTGGTTTTGGTGGAGTTTCAACAGGTGGGGTTGGTTTTGGCGGTGTTACCACGGGTGGTGTTGGTGTTGGTGGTGATACGGGGGGAGTTGGTTTGGGTGGTGTTTCTATGGGGGGAGTTGGTTTTGGCGGTGTTACAACAGGTGGTGTTGGTGTTGGTGGCGATACAGGTGGAGTTGGTTTTGGTGGAGTTTCAACGGGTGGAGTTGGTTTTGGCGGTGCTACCACGGGTGGTGTAGGTGTTGGGGGTGATACGGGTGGAGTTGGTTTCGGTGGTGTTTCAATAGGTGGAGTTGGTTTTGGCGGTGTTACAACAGGTGGTGTTGGTTTTGGTGGCGATACAGGTGGAGTTTCAACGGGTGGAGTTGGTTTTGGCGGTGTTACTACTGGTGGTGTTGGTGTTGGTGGTGATACGGGTGGAGTTGGTTTTGGTGGAGTTTCAATAGGTGGGGTTGGTTTTGGCGGTGTTACCATGGGTGGTGTTGATGTTGGTGGCGACACAGGGGGAGTTGGTTTCGGTGGTGTTTCTACAGGGGGAGTTGGTTTTGGCGGTGCTACCACAGGTGGTGTAGGTGTTGGGGGTGATACGGGTGGAGTTGGTTTTGGTGGAGTTTCAACAGGTGGAGTTGGTTTTGGCGGTGTTACAACAGGTGGTGTCGGCGTAGGTGGTGATACAGGTGGAGTTGGTTTTGGTGGAGTTTCAACGGGTGGCGTTGGTTTTGGCGGTGTTACCACGGGTGGTGTTGGTTTTGGTGGCGATACAGGTGGCGTTGGTTTAGGTGGATTTTCAACGGGAGGTGTTGGTTTTGGCGGTGTTACCACTGGTGGTGTTGGTGTTGGTGGTGATACAGGTGGCATTGGTTTCGGTGGGGTTTCAATAGGTGGGGTTGGTTTAGGCGGTGTTGGTGATGGCGGCATTATAGGTGGGGTTGGTTTTGGTGGAGTTTCGACCGGTGGAGTTGGTTTTGGTGGTGTTGGTGTTGGTGGCGATACAGGTGGCGTTGGTTTAGGTGGAGTTTCAACGGGAGGTGTTGGTTTTGGCGGGGTTACCACAGGTGGTGTCGGTGTTGGTGGCGATATAGGTGGAGTTGGTTTTGGTGGAGTTTCAACGGGTGGTGTTGGTTTAGGCGGTGTTGGTGATGGCGGCATTATAGGTGGTGTTGGTTTTGGCGGAGTTTCAACTGGTGGAGTTGGTTTTGGTGGTGTTGGTGTTGGTGGCGAGATGGGTGGTGTTGGTTTTGGTGGAGTTTCAACGGGCGGGGTTGGTTTTGGTGGTGTTGGTGTTGGTGGCGATACGGGTGGAGTTGGTTTAGGTGGAGTTTCAACTGGTGGAGATGGTTTGGGCGGTGTAACCACAGGTGGTGTTGGTGTTGGTGGCGATGCAGGTGGGGTTGGTTTTGGTGGAGTTTCAACGGGTGGGGTTGGTTTTGGCGGTGTTACTACGGGTGGTGTTGGTGTTGGCGGCGATACGGGTGGGGTTGGTTTTGGTGGAGTTTCAACGGGTGGGGTTGGTTTTGGCGGTGTTACGACGGGTGGTGTTGGTGTTGGCGGCGATACAGGTGGGGTTGGTTTTGGTGGAGTTTCTACGGGCGGGGTTGGTTTTGGGGGTGTTGCCACGGGTGGTGTTGGTATTGGCGGCGATACAGGTGGGGTTGGTTTTGGTGGAGTTTCAACGGGTGGAGNTGGTTTTGGTGGAGTTTCAACGGGTGGGGTTGGTTTTGGCGGTGTTGCCACAGGTGGGGTTGGTTTTGGCGGTGTTACTACGGGTGGAGTTGGTGTTGGCGGCGATACGGGTGGGGTTGGTTTTGGGGGTGTTTCGACGGGTGGGGTTGGTTTTGGCGGTGTTGCCACTGGTGGTGTTGGTGTTGGCGGCAATATAGGTGGGGTTGGTTTTGGTGGAGTTTCTACAGGCGGAGTTGGTTTTGGTGGTGTTACCACAGGTGGTGTAGGTGTTGGTGGTGATACGGGTGGGGTAGGTTTTGGTGGAGATTCTACAGGCGGGGTTGGTTTTGGAGGTGTTACTACGGGTGGTGTAGGTGTTGGTGGCATTACGGGTGGGGTTAATTTTGGAGGAGTTTCAACTGGTGGGGTTGGTTTTGGCGGTGTTGCCACGGGTGGTGTTGGTGTTGGCGGCGATACGGGTGGGGTTAGTTTTGGTGGAGTTTCTACGGGCGGAGTTGGTTTTGGCGGTGTTACCACGGGTGGTGTTGGTGTTGGCGGTGATACGGGTGGAGTTGGTTTTGGTGGAGTTTCAACGGGTGGGGTTGGTTTTGGCGGTGTTCCCCCAGGTGGTGTTGGTGTTGGTGGCATTACGGGTGGGGTTTGTTTTGGGGGAGTTTCAACGGGTGGAGTGGGTTTAGGTGGCGTTACCACAGGTGGTGTTGGTGATGGTGGCATCACAGGCGGTGTCGGTTTTGGTGGAGTTTCAACCGGTGGTGTTGGTTTTGGTGGCGTAACCTCGGGTGGTGTAGGTGTTGGTGGCGACACAGGTGGGGTTGGTTTAGGTGGTGTTACCACAGGAGGTGTCGGTGATGGTGGAGTTTCTATTGGTGGAGTTGGTTTTGGTGGAGTTTCAACAGGTGGTGTTGGTGTTGGCGGTGTTACTGGTGGAGTTGGTTTTGGTGGTGTTTCAACAGGTGGTGTTTGTTTTGGTGGTGTTTCAACAGGTGGTGTTGGTTTTGGTGGTGTTATAATGGGTGGTGTTGGTGATGGCGGCATTACTGGTGGTGTTGATTTTGGTGGAGTTTCAATAGGAGGAGTTGGTTTCGGTGGAGTTTCTGCGGGTGGAGTTGGTTTTGGCGGTGCTACTACAGGCGGAGTTGGTTTTGGCGGTGTTATTACGGGTGGTGTTGGTGATGGTGGTATTACAGGTGGTGTTGGTTTTGGTGGAGTTTCAACTGGTGGAGTTGGTTTTGGTGGGGTTACTATAGGTGGTGTTGGCGTTGGCGGTGTTACTACAGGTGGCGTTGGTTTTGGTGGAGTATCAACAGGTGGAGTTGGTTTTGGTGGTGTTACCACGGGCGGTGTTGGTGATGGTGGCATTACGGGTGGAGGTTGTTTTGGTGGAGTTTTAATGGGTGGAGTCGGTTTTGGCGGTGTTACCGGCGTTGGTGTTGGTGGTGTTGATTTTGGTGGACTTGGTTTAGGCGGTGTTTTCATAGGTGGTGTTTGTTTTGGTGGTGTTGGTTTTGGTGGACTTGGTTTGGGTGGTGTTGGTGATGGTGGCTTTACGACCGGTGGACTTGGTTTTGGCGGAGGCTTGATCTTAGGTGGGCTTGGAGGTTTTGGGGAGGGGTGAGGTTTAGGATGGGGCTGTGGTTTAGGCGGTTTGGCAGGATGTTTTGGTGGTTTAACTGGATGTTTTGGCGGTTTAACTGGATGTGATGGTTTTGGAGGGCTTGGGCTACAGTGACGAGCGAAGGAGACGGCAAAGAAGCCGAAGAGGAGGAGAACCAGAAATGGGAGGGTTTTTGTGCGAAACCCCATCTTCGTGGAATGGGTTTTGGGTTTGTGACAGAATGAGATTCAGTAAGTAGAAATATGACTGTGTTCCCTTATATATAGAAAATCTTCGAAGATATTTTTTTGTACGTCTTGACGTAATAATGCACCATAATGCGATTGAAAATAGATTTGATTAAAGCACACTTAACGTCACTGAGTTACAGAAAGAGAGAAATAAATGGTTATGTCAAACTTTCCTAAATTTGCCTATGTTTGTAGTTCTTGATTCTTTATATTACTCCTTGAATAATTAAGAATTCACGACCTAGTAGATTTAAGACCCACTTTAGCCGGTATTATACTGTTGAGATAAGTATATTAATGTAATAAGAACTCACAAAATTTAAGAAAATTATTATTTTCAAAAATTCAAACTCTTTTAATGTTTATTACCTCTTTGCTGTAAGTTTTTGGAGCTTAATCGAAATTGCTTTTGATTTCTCATCGAACTATCTTCACTATTGTCTTGTAAAATTGGATAAAGTAATAATTTATGATTGTAGATACTGGATGCAGTCTTGGCTCATTTACGATCTCGTGTTTCCTTTTTACATTCTTTTGAATTCGAAACTCTTTAGAACAACTTTGCTTCGACTATTAACTAACTGAATTACATATTTCCCATTCCATTTTATCGTTCCTTATTCCTTACAGTTTTCAACTTATTATATAGTGGAAATTCGTTTGCCATATACATCTTATATAGAAATGTAGGTTAGTATTATTTCATTATATACCCACGTGGCAGTTTTGTATTATAGCACAGATATGAACATATCTTATATAGACTCCAGTATATACCGACATACGAATATTGTTTTCTTATTAAGTTTACAAAATTTAATTTTTTAGCAAATTCTGCATTGCCGACTTCAGTTTTCTAATTTTTTGTTGTTACTGGAGTATTATTTTTGACCAATAGTCTGTTGAAGGGAAAAAAAACCACTAATCTATGAATTTGTTTTTTTTTTTGGTATAATATGAAGTTATAAACATCAATTTTATTACCACTTAAATACAATTTTATTTGAATTTTTTGGACATTGGAAATATGGTTAAGCTGACATATAACAAACGAGGGGAAAGGAATATTTTAGTAAAAAAAAAAATCACCATTGTAACAAGGTATAAAATCCATAACTATTATTTGATAGTTTATTTTTTCTTCAAAGAAGTTAATATTCATATAATTTACATGACGTCAGAACGATCTCCATTGTTCGTTGAACTCCTTGGTCAAATTAATTTTTCTTTTTGAAAAAAGCAAACTAGTTTTAGGAATACTGTCTAAATTCCAGATATATAATTAAGATCAAGAAATCCAACATTAAATCATAGAAATTTCCCAGCATTCTCAGGCTCTAGTCTATTAGGCTTAGATGATGCCTTCGCTATAAACTTTTTAGAAGTCAGTAAATTAACCTTCGCTATATTTACTTGGATGTAGCCGTATTTTGTAATTATTGGATGAAAGCAATGGGAGCAAGCAAATCTTTTTGTAGTGTAATGGCCAGTGTGACGATTTATGAGATAAATTTGCATTATTATTTGACTTAAGAGGCACTTCACATTCTCTATATTTTATAGTCACATATAAGTAAAGACATCGTTTTCTCTCAATTTTGTTGATCCTTCAGTGTTAGGTCCACATTTTTTTTATAAGGATTTTAGATAATTTATTTTGGGTGTTACTTTGTGTCTTTACCTACAGAAATTGAGAATCAAATTTTGCCTTAGAATCATAAAGGGATCATAAATCTACGAAATGGGTCACACGCTCGCTCTTTTAGTCTTTTTAAATATTAATCTTATACTATATTATATACTGTAAATAGATCAACACCTACTAATTAAAGCTAAATAATATTATGTAGATGTAATAAGAAAAATCAAACGGTGATTACTTTTAATTAGGGAATTTTACGCAGTTCAATACAACTAAACCGAATAATGTACTATATAAAAACTAAAAAGGTGTTAAAACTTCAACTATACTGATTCTTTCGCGTATACAACATTGATATGTTTGTATGATTTTTATCATTTAGTGATCATATATTCAAATTTAAATATCAATATAATTGTTATTTGAACCCTTTTTCAGCCATATTCATTTTAACATCAATATGACACAATTGCAAAATATAATATGATTTATGTCTAATTCAGCTATAAATCCACTCTGTATGAGAAAATCACGAAACTAGAAGTATCAATATCTGGTCCTTCAATGTTTCAACAAAAAAAAAAAAAACAACAAACAAAAAATTTGGTCCTTCCTTCCAATATATTTATGGTGATGAAAACGAAACTAAGTTATGGACGTGGTTACAGGGTGGCGAGTAGGGTTTGGAGGGTAACAGAAATGAGAGGAATGGATAAGTTTTCTTTGAAAATACGAATGGATCTCATATGCATGAGCATGAGCCAGAAAAAAAATAATAATAATAATGGGTCTCATCTATTCATGCATGTGACTGTACCACTCGTCTCTTTGTTTCCTCTCACAACCGCAACAATAATTCAAAAAAGAAAGAAAGAAAAAGAAAAAAAAACAATTAGTCGTAGGAGTAGTGGACTGTGGAGTACTTGAGTACAATTCGCAAATCATAAAGACACGTTGTTGGTCCATCACTAACAGAAGAGAGCAAAAAAGTGGGACAAGAAAACTATAATCGTTTCATAGTTTACACTTCGGTCCATCGCCAGCACCAGAAAAGAGAATATTATTGGGACAGAAGAAAACGATCATCGTTTTTGACATTTTCTTGACGTCGGTCAATCACTAGCAGAAACGAGCAAACACATTGGATCAAAATACAATCATCGTTTGCACTTCCAAAATGTTGCCGTTTTGAAAGTCTTCAAATTCATTATATTTTTCATAATTTGCAGAGGTCACCTCTAAAACATCAATAATTAGAATCAATAACACACTGGTTTTTGGTATATCGTTCAATTTTATATTTTTAATTTATTTTGGCTTGAAGTTAAATGTGGAAATCTAATCGAAAACGATATTTAAAACAAAATGACAATTGAAACGATATCGAATTTGAAAGGAAAGGAGTAAAAGTATATCTTTTTTTATTATTTATTTTTACTAATATTTTTCTTGTTTCCTACTGTATTATTGATTTTCGAAACGTCTATTCTGCAAGGTCCCCCAGAAAAGCCAAATTTATAATAGCACCTCAAGATGCCAAAAAAGCATGTACTCGGAATATTGTAGTGGAACAAAAGGATCCAAACTCTATTATTTTGTAACACGATTGAATGTGAAAATATTGTTACGTTTTGTCATTTTTTCAACTTATCCTGTGATATCTTCTGCTAAATTTTGGTTGAATCTAATTTTTCCTAGCTATATTCAGATAACTTCGAAATAAAAATTTTGTTTGGAGGGAACTGATTACTGATCAATGATCATATATGTACTCGTTTTTAAATATATGCCAGATATTAATTGTGTGAATACGTTTTCAGTACAAACAAAATTATTTTCATATACATGACAAAAATAATTAATGTACAGAGAATCTTCACAGATGAGAAAAAAAAAAAAAAAAACAGTTGTTTATACATATATTTACTAATAGTTCGAAGGGTTCGGATTTGGGTTTGTAACAGTACATATATGTTTGTAGACTTGGCCATTCTTTCAAAGAGTTTATCACTTTATCCTTAGATTAATACTGACAATGTTTCGATGCTTTATAGCTGAACAAGTTGCTTTACGGAAGTTTTAGTGTCATCACATGTCAAATACTCCAGTTTGGTTTAATGAAGCTCCTCTACGAAGAAACAATACTTTTCTTTCAGAGTTTTTTTTCCCCTTTTTTATATGAAAATTTGATGTTTTCTATCTTTATATAAAACTAATGTTTTGTTTGCATTTTTTCTCCTGCTAAAATTAGTCACTGTTATGTAAAATGTCAAAAATGGATAAGTGATCAAGCCAAATGTATAGCATTAAGAATATCCTAATCAACCCTTAAACATAATCAAGTCATAATTCCAAGATTTTAGTAATATCTATCATAAATCGAAAGATGATCAATGATCATACACACGTTTTTAAATATATGCCAGATATTAATTGTGTGAATACGTTTTCAGTACAAACAAAATTGTTTTCATATACATGACAAAAATAATTAATGTACAGAGAATCTTGACAGATGAGAAAAAAAAAAAAAACAGTTGTTGTATACATATTTACTAATACTTCGAAGGGTTCGGATTTGGGTTTGTCACAGTACATATATGTTTGTAGACTTGGCCATTCTTTCAAAGAGTTTATCCTTAGATTAACACATATAATGTGTCGATGCTTTATAGGTGAACAAATTGCTTTACGGAAGTTTTAGTGTATTTACATGTCAAATACTCCAGTTTGGTTTGATGAAGATCCTCTAAGAAGAAACAATGCTTTTCTTTCAGAGTTTTGTTTCCCTTTTTTATATGAAAATTTGATGCTTTCTATCTTTATATAAAACTAATGTTTTGTTTGCATTTTGTTCTCCTGCTAAAATTAGTCACTGTTATGTAGATAAGTGATCAAGCCAAATGTATAGCATTAAGAATATCCTAATCAAAGAAATCACCAAATATCACCCTTAAACATAATCCAAGTCATAATTCCAAGATCTTAGTAATATCTATCAAAAATCCAAAGATGAATCACACTACTTAGCATATTGAAAAAAAAAGAAGAATGCAAATGAAGAGAAGCATTCATGAAAAGGCCTTCATCTTCATCAATATCACTTCAAATCCTACAGGAGAAATTTGGGAAAGAGGTCAAAAATATTTAGAGCCCATTAAAATTTCACTTTACCGCCCAATATACAAGCCATCCTTAAGCGGTTAAGCCCAATATAAGCCCAATCTCGTAAGGTTTTTTTGAGTTTATTTGGTAAGTGACAATGGTGAAGATTTGATTTAGAAGAAAAAAATACCAAACCTATAAATTTTAATTTGTTTACTAATTAAATGATGAAAGAAATTGTTAGCATGTGACTTTAATTAATTGTATTTTGAAAAGCATATGTTATTTCTATTTTTATTTGGGTTATGCCAATGTTTGGATTTCAAATAACAAAGTGTACAATAATGTTGTTACTTCTGGAGTTCTGGGCGAAATATTTCTCAGACAATTAGGATAAATTTTTTATTGATTGAGATAAGGAAAATCAAAATAACTAACAAAACAAACTCTTATCACTGAAACTTAAAGATGATAGATAACATAAGAGAGAAGAGAAGCCAATAAAGGCTCTTCTTTTCCTCTTCTTCGTCGTCATTATCATCTCCTTCACAATGGCCGGATCAGCTCTACCTCTTCCACCGCCACCACCACTATCATTACAATCTCCGTCGCAAAACCAAACCCGCCACTCTTCTACCTTCTCCCCACCAAACCTCACTCCCCAAACACCTTCGGCTTCAATCCGTTCCCGCCTCAGCAGAATCTGCCAAGAGGGAAACCCACAGCTCGCACGCCAGCTGTTCGACACAATTCCCAGACCAACCACCGTTCTCTGGAACACCATCATCATCGGCTTCATCTGCAACAATCTGCCTCACGAGGCTCTTCTCTTCTATTCCCGGATGAAAAAGACGGCGCCTTTCACCAAATGCGACCCTTACACTTACTCTTCTACTCTCAAGGCTTGTGCTGAGACCAAGAACATGAAAGCTGGTAAAGCCGTGCATTGCCATTTGATCCGTTGCTTACAGAACTCGAGCAGGGTTGTTCATAACTCTCTGATGAATATGTACGTTTCTTGCTTGAACGATTCCGGTAGTGAATTGGATTCTTCAGAGTACGATGTTGTGCGTAAAGTTTTCGATAATATGCGTAGGAAGAACGTTGTGGCGTGGAATACATTGATTTCTTGGTATGTGAAAACAAAGAGAAATGCAGAAGCTTGTAGGCAATTCGCTATAATGATGAGAATGGAGATAAAGCCGAGCCCCGTTAGCTTTGTGAATGTTTTCCCCGCGGTGTCGACTTCGAGAAGCATTAAGAAAGCTAATGTCTTTTATGGTTTGATGCTTAAATTGGGAGATGAATATGTGAAGGACTTGTTTGTTGTGAGTTCGGCTATATCTATGTATGCAGAGCTCGGCGATCTCGAATCATCACGGAGAGTGTTTGATTCTTGTGTTGAGAGAAACATCGAGGTGTGGAATACAATGATCGGCGTCTATGTTCAGAACAATTTCTTGGTTGAAAGTATCGATCTTTTTCTTGAAGCAATACGATCAAAAGAAATTGTCTCTGATGAAGTAACGTTCCTCTTGGCAGCGAGTGCGGTTTCATCTCTGCAGCAAGTGGAACTAGCCAGGCAGTTTCATGGTTTTGTGAGCAAGAACTTTCAAGAGCTACCGATTGTGATATTTAACTCGTTGATGGCGATGTACTCAAGGTGTGGTTCTGTGTTCGAGTCATTTGGAGTCTTTGATTCAATGCGAGAGAGAGATGTTGTATCTTGGAACACTATGATCTCTGCTTTTGTTCAAAACGGCCTAGACGATGAAGGATTGATGCTGGTTTACGAGATGCAGAAGCAAAGGTTTAAGATTGATTCCATAACTGTGACTGCTTTGCTTTCTGCTGCATCAAATCTTAGAAACAAGGAGATAGGGAAGCAGACTCATGGTTTCCTTATCAGGCAAGGGATTCAGTTCGAGGGAATGAACAGTTACCTTATCGACATGTATGCTAAGTCAGGTCTAATCAGGATCTCACAGAAGCTTTTTGAGAGAAGTGGCTATGCTGAAAGAGATCAAGCTACTTGGAACTCTATGATTTCCGGTTACACGCAGAATGGATACACAGAGGAAACGTTTGTTGTGTTCAAGAAGATGCTAGAGCAGAGTATCCGACCCAATGCTGTAACCGTGGCATCGATTCTTCCTGCTTGTAGCCAAATAGGTAGTATCGACTTAGGTAAACAGCTTCATGGATTCTCTATCAGGCAGTTCTTGGATCAGAACGTATTTGTTGCATCTGCTTTAGTTGATATGTATTCGAAGTCAGGAGCGATAAAGTACGCAGAGAACATGTTTTCACAAACGAAAGAGAGAAACTCTGTGACATACACAACGATGATATTGGGGTATGGTCAACATGGTATGGGGGAGAGAGCTATCTCGCTGTTTCGCTCAATGGAAGTCTCGGGGATCAAACCCGACGCGATCACCTTTGTTGCAGTGTTATCAGCTTGCAGCTATTCTGGTCTAGTGGATGAAGGTCTCAGTATATTCGAGGAAATGAGAGAAGTTTATAACATTCAACCTTCAAATGAGCACTATTGCTGCATTACAGACATGTTAGGGAGAGTAGGCCGGGTTAACGAAGCTTACCAGTTTGTTAAAGGACTTGGTGAAGAAGGAAACGTAGCTGAGCTGTGGGGTTCGGTTATTGGTGCTTGTAGGCTACACGGTGAGCTTGAGCTAGCTGAGACTGTTTCAGAGAAGTTAGCTAAAGTAGATAAAGGGAAGAACTTTTCAGGGTATCAGGTTTTGCTCTCTAATATGTATGCTGAGGAACAAGATTGGAGGAGAGTTGATAGGTTGAGGAGAGAAATGAGAGAAAAGGGTTTGAGGAAAGAAGTTGGTCGTAGTGGGATTGAAGTTGCTGGTTATGTCAACTGTTTTGTGTCTAGAGATCAAGAGCATCCTCAGTCTAATGAGATATATGATGTGATTGATGGTTTGGCTAAAGATATGAGAGGCGATTCGTATCTGACAACATTCCCTGTTGTTAGTCCAAGTTTGGAATTAGAGGAGTGAAGAAGAATGCCAATAATGGACGATAAAAGCAAGAGATGTGGAAGAAGAGTGAGATGATTCAAGGCCTTAAAAGTGTGTAAGCGCGCAAAGATCTCAATTGTTTGCTTTTTGAAGATCTTTGTTGGTGATATTGAAGCAAATCTTTATGTCCATAAACACTCTTTGTTCATCATTGTGCTCAGCAATTGTTCAACCAGACAAGACAGGAGATGGAGATTTTAAACCATTGGTAGACAACTCAAGAGAAATTCGAAAATCATTCATTGTCTCCACATTGTGTAGTTTGGTCTTTGTATACAGTATTACAAGCTGATCAATGATCATGAAGAAAGCAGAGGAGAAACTGGAGTTTCCTGAGAGGTGTAGATAAAAATAACACTATTGTATAGTTTCCTGACTCTCATTTAATATATTATAATTATTTTCATTTTTTATAACTTAAAATAAATGATGAATGGAAATATGGAACTGAAATTTTACACGTAAGATAAAGATTAGACATAAATTAACCATATAAAAAATGCTTTAGAGTATTTAGATGATTTTTTTGTATAATATAGTAATTGGTGACTGAAATCAATTTGCATATTGCTAAGAAAAGAAGAGTGCAATTTAACTGAAGGTTAATAGGGCCCACAATGTACTTAGATTCATCCCCTCTTCCCAACAAATTTCTAAGTCAGTTTTGTCCATTATTTTCAATGTATTTTTCAATATTATTACTTTATCTCCTACGGCATGCTAAAAATGATTCTCTTTATGTATTTATCGTAGAATCTAAAATCTAAAAACAAATGCCAATGCAAAAACAAAAGAAAACTCTATAACTATTTGTTTTGTCCTGTGAATGCGAGGCTTTGGTATATTGGCCAAACTCCTATATATATTAACATTGATCAACGTCAAAGACCCGTCTCACTTCAAATCATAACAATTATAATCAGAATTAATATTAGCACGATCGATGGAAATGAGAAGACGGAGAATCAACCAACAAAACGATAACGTAAGAATCTAGGCATGTTGGTAGCCTACATTCACCAGATAACACTTTCCCTGTTTCCAAACGAAAGGCAACTTTAATTTTTAATTTTTCTATATGATCCAATAAGACTCTTCTCCACATTTTATATTGCTAAAGATTATTCTGGTGCACTTTAAGAAAATTCTTCTTCAATATATTTCAATAGTCTTAAAAGTTGATGATTGGAGACAAAGGGAAAAAGCCAAATAATATTCATTAATAAAAGGCTAATCACCGTTTTCCATCTACAAGTCATGTGATAACATGAAACTATTATGCCATAACATCCCTAACAAAAAGAAAAATTAGTGTTATAACTTATATTCATATTCTCTATTATCGCACGATTTCATTTGGCAAAGCAACATTCACATTAATTTCATGTTTGGATGTCTACAGACTACAACCCAATCAGAATAAGAATATACAAAAGTTGGATGTAATCAATTTTTCCTAATATATCCTCCATTCTATGCACGTTTTATAAATTAAACGATTAAGTGATAACTTATATTCATATTCTATAATCTTTATTGATGTGGATGTAGCTTTACCTAATTATAGCTCTACAGTCCAATAAGAATACAAAACCTGGATGTGAATAAACATATGGAATTATGGATTCCAGTTATATATCTGCAATTCAATAAGAATATAAGAGTTGGATGTGACTAATATTTGAGAAAATAAAATTTCACATGCACTGAGAACTTGACGTGAAATATATTATTATAAGTAGATATATAACATATATGCAATATGTGACATTTTAGCGTTAGACCATATTGTTTAAATCTAACCTAGGCAAATACAAAAGAATATGGCGCCATAATCCATATGATATGAATATTTTTTTTTTCTTTACAAACATATATACACTATTTTATTTTTCGACTCGGAATGCAAGTATATATGCAACTTCTTCAGTCACTGAATATTTGCATATTTAGGGCATGATAATGCTATAAACTTATGCTAATAGCCTAAAAACAAAGATAAAAGCTTAAATATGAAAACGAAAAATCATAAATATACAAAAGTCAAAGTTTTCATTCTATGACAAAGAAAGTCAGTACCTAACATTTCTGCCTTTATGCGAAAACCAAAAAAAAAAAAAAATCAAAAAGAATCCAATCGCTTTCTCATTGTAGCCTCGACGAAGCCGTATTACTATTCGCCGCCTCCTTCGACGACGACGGAGCAGAACCACCCGTCGTCCCAAACACACCGGAAACAACCGTATTAGCGTTGTTCATGTTACTATACCCAACGACAGGGTTCACGTTGCTCAACGAGAACATATAAGGCCGTTGAGGCGGAGGCGGCGCGTGAGGGTTGAAGTTATATTGCCAAGGAGCTTGTTGGGAGGATCCAGCGGATGGATCCGACGAAGAGGTGAGGCTAAAGCCGGAAGTAGTATTACCGGATCCGAAAGCCATAGCGGATGGTCCGCCCGTGAACTGTTGAACCATGGCTCGGAAGTTGGATGTGTCGGTGTTGAGAAGTGTTGTTGGTGTTCTACGTGATGCTCTTGATCTTCTACGTGCAGGTTTGGTTACACGACCGGTTTCTGGACTAAGACGAGAGTCCATGGAGGTGGCTTCACCGGTGGTGGTGGTGGTGGTGGTGGTTGTGACGGCTGTTGAAGTGGTGGTGGAAGTTGTGAAGAAGGTTTGGTTGTTGTTGTAGAACTGAGACCATTCGTTTGGGTTAGCCATTTCTTGTGTGCGTCTCTGAAGACTCTGAAGATTGTAAGAAAGAAAAACATTTTGCCTTCGTATGTTCTTTATGTATTTGAGTTTTTAATTTTTGATTCGACTCAGTCAAAGGAAGACTATTCTGAATCAATCGTGATCGTTGATTTTTTTAATTACATGTGGATTCTGTGGCTTTGAATTTCTCCCCTAATTTGAAAAGACATTTCTTTAACTTACTTAATTTATTAATATGATTTAATCTGATTCGATATTATCAAGATTTAGCAGATAAAATAATTAAATAGGACCTTATGAACATGAAGTTACAATTAGTTGAGTTTTACCAACAAGGTTTGGTATTGGCTACTTTCCCAACAAGTTGACGAAATTGGCCCATTTCACTGTGTGTGTTCTTCTAACAAATAGTAAAATAAGTCCCTCACTTTACACAATCGTCACAGAGCTGACGACATATTTCATGTACGTTCTTCCTAACCACAACGTTAAATATATTCATATCACGTATTCACGTTGCCTCTGCCTAGTGCAGTAGCCGTATTATATATGCATATGGTCGTATGATAATAATAATAATAATAATAATAACAACGATAAGATTTCTTAGATTATATAGTAGCTAGTAGTTAGTACTACAACATATATGTATATCATTCTTAGAATATCTTAATAGGTTAGACGTAATAAAATATAACACACCGACAATTCTGTTCATTCCTTAACATAATGAGAAGACTGTAGGTTGTTTTAATCAGCGAAAACGATTAGTCGATTATCCATGAAAAACAAAAAAAATAATTACAAAAATAAGTAACTTGAGTATATGATACTTAAGACATTATAAGGTCCCAGCGAAGAAAACAAAAATCAAGAACATGCAGCTACGAATAGTTGATTTAACCGTTATGTATTAAATTTCTTAAAAAATTCAGGATATGTCCTAGTGGTCTGAAATACTTTCTTCACTGACTATTTGAATATTTATGATTAAGGAAGAATAAATTAGTAAACTACCACTAGTATTTCCATAATTAATGGTATTATACTATTATTTGCGGAGTTTATTAGGAATAATGAATATAAGTGGACATAGATTAATTGACGGGGTAGGTGACTTTAATTGAATGTGATACAAGAGACGACCGAAGAGGAGAAACTAGTGAGAATTTTCAAAGAAAACCATAATCTGAATCTGACATCGTGATAAAATAGCTTGTCGTGTAATGCGAAGATTTGGATCAAAGGACAAACCATATAACAATCTGTACGTGGTTGAAGATCAGGATTAATCTGATACAAATTCAAGAAACTTGATCAAAAGAATTAACAAGAGTTTTACATATAGAGAATATCCTCTAAAAATCGAACAGTCAATGATCAAAGCTTGAAGATCATCAAAAGCTAATAATACAAACACAAACAATATTAACAAGCAAGCGAATTCTCTTTGGGGATTATAATAACCGAAACAATACAACATCCCTATTTAACACTTGAGAGGAGCATGCTCCCTCTTGTTCTGTTCCAAAACCTGATCGTGAAACGAGCTTTCTTCTGGTGATTGTTGGCTTCTGTTCAGCCCGAGATTTGGATCTTCCATCCACAGACTCTTTAAAGATTTGATACGCGCGCTTAGGCTACAGTTTCGTTCACGTGTGTCTAGATGCGTCCTCATGCAACTGCGTAGCCCTCACATTAGGATCGTCCTGTACAGTTGTGTTTCCATGGAACAAAGATGATAAGTCGATACAAGCAGGACCAGAAAATGAGATAAAAAAATCTGTCATAACAAACGAAAACTTACCCGGATATCGTAAGAAAAATTGGGAGGACGGAAGAAATCTACTCCCTAGAAAGAACAAAGTAAAGAATGTTCATTCAAATACTTTTGTTTGCAGTCTTGTAAAAAGACTGACAATGTTCTTGAAAGCTCTGGAGAATAGGGTTTTAAGTACCTGTCCATGGATGCCTTGCTGAGCAGTGTAGTAACTGTCGTAGCTCGGCGCTATTGAGTTCAACTGTCGCTACAGAAAACCAGCCGGAATTTTTGTGTGTTTGTTTATCCAAAGTTAATGTAAAGAAAAACAGCAGTAAGATAGTTTTACAGACAGGTGTCATGGTCGAGTTTTTCATACCAATCCTTGAATTGTTTGTTGATTCCCATAGAAATTATCGCGAGTTGGCCCCATTAAGTTAAGCTGAACCTATATAATAAATACACACAAATCAGTACCACATTTCATACAAAAATCAGAAGAACCTGCTGTGTGATTAGTTACCATATTCTGCACGCTCTGCTGGGTTCCATAGTAACTTTCTATACCAACTGTCCTCGGGCTCAGCTTGTCCTGCAATAATTAAAAAAATTCAGATATCATGTACTTAAGAGGACTCTTGTTTAACAGAGACTTGTTACGATATGGACAGACCATCTGTTGCATGCTTTCTGGCGCTGCAACTGGCATAACCTCCTGCTCTGTGTTCACCTGCAATCCGTAGACGGGATCATAAGGACTTGCAAAGCTAACAAAGTGTATGCAAACAGAGAGATGGTAAACAAACAAGAAGTTAGTTACTTTTCTTTTCTTGGTTGGATTCTTTTTCTTGCTCGTCTTGCTTGCATTTCTGCTCTGGTTATCCTCCTCGACGGAAATCAGACCTTGAGTCGGTGACGTGCCCACATCTGGAAGGCTTCTTCCGGAAGTGTTAACACCAGCGCAATTTCCCAAAGCTTCTTCAATGGCAAGGAATGCGATATTGTAACTCTCTTGAGAGAAGGACGCCTCGTCATTCAGCTTTAACGCTCGTTGGCACAAGTCGTTATACCGCTGCAGCCTAGTCTGCAACTGCAGAGGCTCTCCTGAGAAATGCCGGCTTTTGGCGTCTTTTGTCCACCGTTTCAATATGTACTGAGAAGGGATGGAAGAAAGATGACAACACTGAAGAACGTTTAGCGTGTGTCTGCAGAGATAGCCTTTATACTCGAATAACCGACAGATGCAAGAGACTTCAGCCTTTGCTTGGTTCCATGTTACAACGAAGTCCTGGTTGGTTTCAAAATCCTGAACTCTAAAAGTAGAGCAAGTCGCATCTCGGTTCTCTTCCCTGGGACTACACGCAATCGCACCCAAAACTTCACTCTGGAACTTTTTGAATACAGCAGGAGTGTAGACTTCAGAGACACTCTTCTCAAATGGTGATGGAGACTTCATTGCTGGCTGCTTGTTCCACGTTTCGGAATCAGCTTTGGCTTCTTCTTCACATCTGTCTAGCAAGATCGTATCGTACAGTTTCACAAATTCTTGTGCACTAGTCTTCTTGTGCATGTACTTGTCGAAGAACGCATTAACGCTATCAGCTCTTAGCGGTGTAGACATCCCTGCCAAAAGCACATCAGTCATGTACGTCGGTGCCCATTTCCTGCGGTCTTCATATAAAGACTGCATCCACTGATCTTCTTTGAGGCCGAATCTAGCAAGAATCTTCCACCATCTTCTCGCAAAGTCTTCCTCTTTCCATGATTTATAAATGCACTTGTCAAACTTGGCTGTAAAATGTTCATGCTGCTTAGCAACTTGACCAAGATTCTCAGAGACCTTAATCAGCACATGCCAGAGAAAAAGGCAGTGCCGAGTATTGGGGAAGATTTCAGGAACAATCGCGTTCATCACAGCGTCTTGCTCAGTGATCAAAACCTTTGGAGCTTGTCCTCCCATCGCCTTGAGCCATGTCTCCATCAACCAAGAAAACGTCGCCGGACTCTCGTCCGATATCAAAGCACAGCCAAGAACCATGTACTGGTAATGCTGGTTCACGCCAACGAAAATCGCTAGCGGCATCTTATACTTGTTTCTCACGTAGGTGGTGTCTAGAGAAACAACATCACAGAAACTTCCATAGTTATGCCTGCTCTTGGCATCTACCCAAAACACACTCTTCAGCCGCTGATCATCACCAAGATCCACCGCGTAAAAGAAGTTGGAATTCAAAATCTGCATCCGTGACAAGAAGTCAAGCAAGATCTTGAAATCCCCCGTCTCCACTGACAAACCCCGGCCTTTCTCGAACGAGCTCCTCGAGTCGCTTTTCAAGCTGATGACAGTCTTGTACTCAGCAAACTGCTTAGCCATCGCAGCGTAAATCTTCCTCGTCTGCTCACTCACAGCTTGCGCAGGCAAAAGCTCGTGGTTATGCTCCCTCACGAAGCTGTGAATCACCCACTTCCCATCAGGCCTTCTCTTCACATGCATGCTCGCTTTGCAGTCGGTCTTCGCACACGTTCTCCTACCAGCCATGTTCTCGGGGTCTTGCTTGCTCTGCCTAGCTCTCGGCCTGTTAAACGACTTGTCGTACTCTCTCTTCGTACCGTACCTAGAGCAAGCGAACTTCGCGTCGATAAACTCTCTCGTCGTCTTCGACCTACGGCTGTTCTGTATCGCGGTGTTGAACCCGATCGCTCGAGAGTACTCCTGGTAGAACGAATACGCTTCGCCGTGCGACTCGAACTCCATACCGTTCAGAGGCTCGAGATTCATGCCTTCTGTGTACTCAACCAATTCCCCAGTCGGAACATTCACCATCCCTACACTATCATCGGTATGTACCTCCACCGTAACGTCCTCGATTTTGCCGATATCCATGTCTTCTTCTTCATCGGCGGCATCGTGGAGCTGTTTGTGTTCGTTCTGCAACACATTATCTTCATCACCTTCTTTGCAAAGGTCACCTGAATGTAGTCGAAGATCTATATCCATGACTTAAGAAAAAAAAAATTAAGACTTCCTGCAACAACAACACTTCAAAAAAAAGTTTCGAATTTTAGGTCAAAACGTATAACAATCAGAGAATTCAACTTTCTGGGAATTTAAAAAACACGAATTCGATGAATTCGCCAGAGAATGTGTAAGCATTTTAGCAGGGGAAACAAAAAAAACTACTACTTTGAGCAAATTTCTTAGTGGTTATATTTCTAATTTTTCCAACGAATATACTCGAATCCAATTTCATCGAATTTTGATTGAAGCTGATCAAACACTGAATAAACCTAACCAAACCAAACCAAACCCGTCATTTCTGGTACACTGTAAAGCGGAAATTGAAATTACCTTTCGTACGAAAGAGGAGAGATTGCGAATCGGGAAGCAGCTCTCGTGGCGAGGAAGAAGACGATAGCACGCACGCGCCAATCGGTGCGAGTTGGCGTTTTCGATCTGCGGGAAGGGGATGATGATGATAGAGAAGGGAGAGGAAAAGAGAGAGAGGAAACGAGTGTGGTGTTCACGCGATCTGTGGGAGCGAGTGGGCGGAGGAGGCAGGCGCGATTCCTCTTTTAGGGTTTCTTTCTGTCTTAACGCAGCCACCATGTTGATATCATAATATCTTTCCATTTTTTTTATTTTTTTTTAAAAGACTTTTTTTTAAGTTATGTTTCGGACTTTCGGTGTTTGATATTTTCCCCAACTGCGCACGCGTTGCGCGTGCCAACACTTGCAGGTGGTAATTTACTAAATTAGAGGAAGCGTGAATTAATGGCATCATGAATACTAGTATAGGATTAGGGGGCGTCGACTACGACGACTAGGCTTAGGCAGGCTTTCAAAAATGGTTGGTCCACGAACCGATTACGACTTTTTTTTCTTTTGAACTTTTTATGATCTTGTATCAAATGAAACAATATACCTCATGGCCCATATTCATATGGGTGGTAAAAACGACACTGACGCAATTTCATATTATATGATTAGTTTTGAACTGGAACGGTTGGGTAATTTTGGGTTAGAAAAACGTGTGTTTCGGTTTTTGAGTATAATTTAAGTTTTTCATGAGACTTTTTTTAACTATATAATTTGTGAGAAATGTAGGTTACTACAACTTACAAGTAATTATGTTCAGTCAGACAAATAATGGTAACAACATAATCACTCTTTAAATTAAAAAAAAAAAAAAAAACGTATACAAAACAACGTACTATATATATAATGATGAGTATAATCACAAGCATGGTCTGATCTCCCAGCAAAAACTTAACAAATATACCTCCAAACACCTTAAATTAACTTATAAACACTATACTTACCGATTCCATATAAGAAGAATCCACAGAGAATCATGGAAAAAAATAAGAAAGTAACGAAGGCAGAGACAGAACAGTCGTTCTCTTCTTGATCGATGAACCAAGCAAATTGTGTTTTTCCTTTTCTGTTTATTCTTTCCTTTCATCAGAAGCTGTATCTGTACAGGACGACGGGGACAAGGATTTTTGGGACTGACGATTTCTCAGAGTTAACACACTTATGCGAGCCTCTGTTTTATTGGGTCGGAGTTGCGTCTTCTCTGGTTTTGGGAAGCTTTGTCCTCACCTACTTTATGAGATGCTGTCGTGAGTTTTCCCGTTCTGTTGGCTTTAGCTGCCTGAGACCCTGGCGACTTTCCTGCTCAAGAACACTCACAATGTGGTCAAGAAAACGAACAAGAATGCTTCATACACCAAAAATGTATTTGCTTCCTAGGGGCAGAGAAAGAGATCTGACCAATGTTTGGCAGAGATAAACGTTCCTTTGAAGATCTATCAGGCTCTCTTGATCTTGGACCAGCAACAACAGGTCTTGAGTTAACTTCTACAGCGAGATCGTCTTTAGCAGGCTTTGACTTAGCCTTGGATACCACTTGAACGCTTGAAGATACTCCAGGAGAAGACGAATCGGACTGAGATGGACCGGTTACCTTCTGACTTGAGACGACACCGGGTGCAACAGGATTTGAAGTGTTTGGCAACTTGCTTCCACTTTTCATCTGAGTTTTATGCACATCCTCGGACTGCTCCAGACTGTTTTCGCCTAGTTTCGCGTCTTCCCTGAGGTTGCTTTCGAGAAACCGATTCTCCCATGGACGAACTGCCATCCATCTTTCCAACCAGTTCCATCCCCAGTTGTTCTTGTCAGGTTGAAACCCGCTGTACGCAGATAGCTGCCGTGTTCCTGCTTGCCACTGCAAGAGAGCAATTCATATGTAAGAGAAAGAAACATGAGAAACTTTTAACCGGGGTTTTGCATTAACAGAGAGCAAATTCAAACAGAGAGCACAACCAAATCAGATAGACTATTCAGTGAAAGCTATGATTCGTACAAAGTGAGAAAATTCAAACAAGTAGCATTGTGGTTGTGAGTAACCTGATGAGTCAAAGCATAAGCCATAGCCCTCTCACGCTTAGCTGCAGCTTCTTGCCTCTTTATCAGCTTGGCTTGGATTTGCTCAACAGAGCCAATGCTATCGCACCAACCTTCCTGTGAGATGATAACAACACATAGTCAAACATGACTGTAATTCTCTCTACAGTAAGTTATAAGAGAAAATTGTAAATAACCGATACAAGTGATCATCTGTTTACCTCTATTTCTCGAACTCGGGCTTCATCTGCTAGCTGTTGCTGAAGTGTCTGCTCACCCGTTTCACTTTCCAAGGCGAGACGGACACGTCTTGCGCGCACACGAGCCTGAACTCTGACTAACGCTTGCATACATCGAAGCGTAACAGCTGCTTGTTTTCTCACAGCGTGCCCTCTAACAAGAGCTTGAAGCCTAACCAATCCCTTCAACGCTCGTAAAGCTCTTCTAGCCTGAGAAATGGTATCATCTTTATTTCAGTTCCATTCAAAGCCACAGAGTAGAAGAGAGAAAGACAAAAGAATAATCACAACATAACAGGTTATAACTACGCTTGCATATTCTCACAAGAAGCCCCAGCATTTCTTGAAACAGATATTCTAAAACAGACAAACAAGAGAAAACCATAAAAGCAAAGCATGCAACAGATATAAGACAGACTATAGAAGAAAAAAAAGATTTAAGTTAAGAAGGCGAAATCGATACCAGAAATCCTCGATAAGCAGTTTGGATGCGTGTTGCAGCTTGATGTTCCTTCCTTTGGTCTTCGTTAGCAGCACCGTATGATTGTAGTGAAGTTGAAGTAGAGACACCAGTATCTACCACATTGGAATCTTCAAATTCTTGAAACTTTTCAGCGTCAAAATCAACTGACTTCTTTCTCCCAAACCGGCTCTTGGTGGCAACCTTCACCTTAACCAGTTAAACAAACATATTACGCAAACACACACATACAGACATTGGCAGCATAATTTGATCAAGATCGAACAGCATATAGTGTACTTACATTTTCATCCTTCTTTGAAGACCTTGACTTATCAGATTTCGTGAAACCAACCAATGCCTTAATCCATCTCCCCGAAGCACCCATTGTATCAATTTCAGTTTGATCAGCCTGCAGGACTGCATTTAGCAACTGAATTATTCATAAAAATGAAAAACTTTCCTTTTGGGTTTAGTTTATAAGCAGTTAATAAGCACAGAGACGCACAAATAAGGAAGCTCAATTGAGTCGCTAAATCCTTCAGACAATTGGATCTTAAGAATATAGCAATGAACACTAAATCAAGCTCAAAAGGCCAACCTTTGCAGTGAACTACGAGGAAAACTGAGAAACGAGTAGATATAATATAAGACTCGAGAATAAAAAGCAAAATTGAAAGCTTTACCGGCGGCAATGGAAAGATCGGCCGATGAGATCTTCAGAGTGAGTTGTGTCTTGTGATTTTCAGTCACTGACCGTCTTTCTCGCCTGCTACTTTTTCACTCTCTCTCCAAAGTTTGAGAGATTCTCTCTCTCTAGATTATACAGATAGGACTTGACTTGCTAAAAATTGATTGATCGTTTCGTTTCCCTCTCGTCAGATACGAATGAATGATAGATAGATAGATTGCGTGCCGTCAGGTGCTAATTTGCGCCGTGTAACCTGAAGTTAGCAGCGTTTATTGAGCTGTAAAACGGCAGGCAGTTTAGTTTCAATACCTTTTTATTGTATTTTTGGGTGCAAATACTTTTTTTTTTTTTTTGAACAAAGTTTGAGTATCATCCGATATACTTTATATTGTATGTTTCTAATGCGTGCATTTATACTATACAAGTTTTAAATAATAGTAGCAATATTTGAATGAGAAGACGAAAAAAAAAAGTTTATCTTATGGGACGTGTTGTCTCAGCTGTGAATTGTGATATGATGTGACTGATTCTGTAATGTTTGTAATTATAAATAAGTACGGGTATCATTATTTTCTTGTCATTCAGATTCATATCTCGAAAATGACATAAACCTAAAACTTTATATAAGTACCACCACCACCACCACTATGTTATCACTTAAATATTTTATTTTACTTCAGGAATACGTAAGAAAAAATCGTACATTTATATGTATACCATTTTGAAAAAATCGTACATTTAAACAAAATATTATAATCAAATTTGGATGTTTCCATTTCTACTAGTTGGCCTAGTTGGTGCTATTTGATATGGTAAGAATATTGCCAAATGTGGAGTAGCTAAATGATTTATTTACAAAAACTATATTATTGTAACACATTGACTCAGTGACACGTCACTGGTAGAAATCAAATGGAACTCGGAGAGTTAAAAAGATATTTTGATTCATCAAAACAAGAAGAGATCCTCTGTTTTATCAACACTCCCTTCTTCTATAGATTCATCTCCTCTGGTCATCTTCTCTAAAACACGCTCTCTCTGTATCTTCGTTCTGGTCTACGAGAAATGGCCGTAATTAACAGCCTCCGACGCTTGGCTCGTTCCACTCAGGTTCTCCCGAAATCATCGACTTCGTCTTACTCGCTTCTCTCTCTCTCTTTATTTTTATTTTTTTTCTCGATGATTGTAATTATTCCCAGATTGATGATGATCCTCGATTTGCGTTTTAACTGCATCATCATCATCATCAGCCTTAGACAATTTTTTTCCCCGAATCAACTAAGATCTTAAACGTCACTCGCCACTAGTCGCTAGTCAATAATCAAATCGATTTTGTCGTTTCCATTTCGCCATTGAGCTTGAAATCCATCTGCGTTTCGGTTTTAACAGATCATGATTCCGAGGAACATTGAAATGCCAAAAACCTGGGAATAAAGTTTCTTTTCGAATCACCTGGATCATGCGACTTTTTGGGAGAATATTTTTTGTGAAGATTCTCCAGAAATCTGGGAACCAATTTTTTTTATATTGTCAATGATGCTTTATAATATGGAGAGGAATTCCTGTAGAACTCATTATAAACTAAACCTAAATAGGTGATGTGATTCATAGCTCAACCTCAGTGCTAATATCTCTCCCTTTCATGGCAGGTCAATTTGCTAAACCCAAGGTATGCTGCTTCTTCCAAATGCATGTCTGGGAACTATACCTCAAGGATCTTCACTACAGAGGCATCGCCGGAGAAAACGCCAGTTGGGTGAGTTTCTTAGTGGTTTCCGTTTCCGATGCCTCAAGGCATCATGAGTTTGCTACTTGCTAGCGTCAACGAGACACATGAATAGTGAAAAAAAAAAAAAAAAGTTCTTAAGAGCTGCTTGAAATTTCTGAGCAGGTCAAAGGGGCATGATATGCTTGCACCTTTCACAGCTGGGTGGCAGAGTGCTGATTTAGATCCCTTGATCATAGCTAAATCCGAGGTGACGACCCTACGTAATACATTGTACTTGTTGATACAAACAAAACAAGTGTGACATTTTTCCCTTAATTTTTACAGGGGAGTTATGTGTATGATGACCATGGAAAAAAGTATCTTGATTCTCTCGCTGGTCTTTGGTGTACGGCTTTAGGTATTCTTCCTTCTATTACTAAATGACTTGATGTTTCTCCGTGTACATGGCTTGGTTATTGGTGCAAGCGTTAGCATTATGTCATTGATACACAAAATCTTGCAGGAGGAAATGAGCCACGGCTTGTCTCTGCTGCTGTTGAGCAATTGAAAACCTTGCCGTTTTATCACTCCTTTTGGAATCGTACTACTAAGCCTTCTTTGGTACTCAAGACTATTCCTTTTGGTTTCATTATTATAATGTTTGTCTACAGTATACTGCTGCTTTCTGTTTGCTGTTCAAGACTCATGGCAAAGTATACTTGATGGGTTAGTAAAGAGAATTTGATCACTGTGATGCTTTTTCATGAAAAAACAGGATCTTGCTAAGGATCTCTTAGAAATGTTCACGGCCAACAAAATGGCCAAAGCCTTTTTTACGAACAGTGGATCAGAGGCCAATGATACACAGGTTTACATAACTATATCTCTACTTTTTAAGCTGCCTTCCTATATTTTTGTTTTTGTTTTTTATAGATCTCATGTATGTATATATGCAGGTCAAGCTAGTTTGGTATTACAATAACGCACTTGGAAGGCCCGAGAAGAAAAAGTTTATCGCGAGAAATAAATCGTAAGAAATGATATTTGCTCGTCATTTTGTGTTTGTCTGTTTTTATAAGATCGCCACAGTGCTTATAGGTGCCGTGTTATGATTTCAGGTACCATGGCTCCACTCTAATATCAGCAAGTTTGTCTGGGTAGGATAAATATGGTTCCTTCAGATATTCCTCTTACAAGTGCTAAAGATCCTTTGTTTTTTTCCTAACAAAAATTCATCCGTTCTTCTAGTCTTCCAGCGCTTCACCAAAATTTTGACTTACCTGCACCGTTTGTGCTACACACAGATTGCCCTCACTATTGGCGTTTTCATCTACCAGGTACGAATGATTCTTACTTGCAGTTTTAAAAGTAAAAGTGATCTTTCATTTTGACTTTGGTAACTGTTTGTCCAGGTGAAACGGAAGAGGAGTTCTCAACTAGATTGGCCAAGAATTTAGAGGATCTTATCATTAAAGAGGGACCAGAAACCGTAAACATTCTGCGATTACTTACGCTTGTTTCGGTCTTTATTGCATTGCAGATGATGTTGTCATCTCAATCTTAACACATATGACTTCTTATTAGATCGGTGCTTTTATTGCTGAACCAGTCATGGGTGCTGGGGGTGTGATACCTCCACCTGCTACCTACTTTGAAAAGGTCATATTCTGAAACTTTGTTAGTACCAATAACATGATTATGCGGGTGGGTTAGTGGTTAGATCTTTGTGGGATGTGATATTGGGCTCCTTTTCCAGTTTCATTATGTTTACTGGAGTGTTTTCTCTCTTTCTGTGTTACAGGTCCAAGCTGTTGTTAAGAAATATGATATCCTTTTCATTGCTGATGAGGTATGTGCGTATCTAATTGAACCATGTTTACTCTCTACACACGGGATCATGACCCCAAATCGATCAAGAAGAAAAGAGACCATTATCCGTTTTTATTTTGTTTGGCCTTTAAGGTGATATGTGCATTTGGAAGGCTCGGGACGATGTTTGGCTGTGACAAATACAACATCAAGCCAGATCTTGTGTCCTTAGCTAAGGTGAGATTTACAAGCTGCTGATCTCTGTTGTTAAATTTTCCTGGACATGTTTTTAAATATTTTAATATGCAGGCACTGTCATCAGCATATATGCCGATTGGAGCCATTCTTATGAGTCAAGAAGTTGCAGATGTCATTTATTCTCAAAGCAACAAGCTAGGTGCGTTTTAGTAATGTGCACCGTGGTAATATCGCAATTTTCTCTGATTCTGACCTTAAAATGCTGGTTTAAATTTTTTTTTTTTAAAATCAGGTGCTTTCTCGCATGGATTTACTTATTCTGGTCATCCAGTTTCATGTGCTGTAGCAATTGAAGCCTTAAAGATATACAAGTAAGTTTGTCACTTTTCTCATTCATGCAAGTGAGCCGGATTTTAAACTTTAATTTGTCAAAAACTTAAAATCTGTCACACGGCTGATTAAGTTTCTCGTTTCTCTAATCTTATATGCACCTGTTTTTGACGTTCGTATTCATCATTACAGAGAGAGGAACATACCAGAGCATGTCGCCAAAGTTGCCCCAAGGTTTCAAGATGGTCTTAAAGCTTTCTCTAGTGGTAGTCCTATTATTGGAGAGGTATAGTTTCTCTCAGTCACTACTCATCAGTCTTTTTCTCTTCTTAAGTATATGACTGAGCATTTTGTGATGGTTGTTAGATAAGAGGAACGGGTTTGATTCTCGGGACTGAGTTTGTAGACAACAAATCGCCAAACGAACCATTTCCACCAGAATGGGGTAAAGTCTCTCTCATGACCAAACAAAAAAAAAAAAGTATTACCTCTTCTATACTCACTAAATCTCTACACCATTTTTCAAATGATGATTACAGGTGTTGGAGCATACTTTGGAGCCGAGTGCCAGAAGCGAGGGATGTTAGTCCGTGTTGCAGGTGACAGCATAATGATGTCTCCACCTCTCATTATCTCACCTGAAGAGATCGATGAGGTGAGATCACCAATCCTGAGACATTTATATGGCTTTTTGTCTGCTAAATGTTGTGACCAATTCCCTGAAAAAGTATTTTTTTTCTTCTTCTTCTTCCTCTTTGGTTTTCTTTGAATGTCGTTTTTCAGTTGATTGCGATCTACGGGAAGGCATTGAAAGCAACGGAAGACAGAGTAAAAGAACTCAAGACTCAGCACAAGAGGTGAGAAGCTGGGTTATGATGATGTATGAAAAAGTTGTTTAGATTCTCATTCTCCAAATCTCTCTCCTTGGTTTGTTTGCCATTTGCTTTGCACAAATTCAGAAATTTCAGTTCTATGCTCAATAAAAAGCATCCAACTTTAGTTCCCTATTTCTCTAGCTCTTCATCACATGATCACAATCTATTGGCATTGGTCTCGAGAGAACCAAAACAGAGACATGACCATGTTTGCTTGCAATGTGATCAAACCAAACCAAACTAATGGTTTGTGACCTTTGTTGAGTACTAACGGTTGTTTTCATGTATCGTTTACACTGTGTTTGTCCTAAAAGTTGAGTTGGTAAGCCAATAATATCCTTCTTCAAACTTTCTGCATTAGAAATTAAGTAAAGATACACAAATATACTGCTAAATTACTGCACAACTTTCAGAACAGGAGACAACAAAGAGTACATCATCACCACAAAGCTTAAAAAACACTGAATCGGATAAAGTTCTTAATTGGAGAACATCTATTTGGGCACTCTCCATTTTCAAGATCGAGGACGTTTTTTATTTGCTTCTCTTTTCAATCTTCTCTCTCTTGAACTTAGTGAAGATTTGAACCCTGCTCCCTCTCCATTCTCCGATTCATACAAATCTTTAAATGATTTCTGCACATTGCAAAACAAGAAGTGATATAAGATGACAACCGAATACGATTCCGTCTTGTAAAGAAGAGAAAATGAAGAGTTGTTTCATTACGACGAACCTCTCTGATCTCGGCGAAGCTAACAGCGTAGAAGGTCACGACGGAGACTGCAAGAATCCCAAGAACAGGCAGACCAATATGGCTAAGCCCTTCCATTTTCTTCTCTGAACACAATTCAACACAAATAATACTTATCTTCTCTCTTGAAGATAAGGCTCCTTTTATTTAGTGTGCGTTCCTTAACCATACATTACTAAACCATTTAATAACAATTGTAAACCAGATTATTGATCTGAATTTAAGAATTAGGATTTGCTTATGTGGAAGCTTATTATAACCGAAGTTTATTTGGACAAAGAGAGGGAAAAAAACAAAAGTATAGTGAAACTGTTAAAAAAACAACTCTGGAAATCGGATAAAACCAGAGAAAACTGTTAAAAACAATCTCTGAATGGTTTTGTTCTTGGTCTCACTAACAATATAAGATTAAGAAATGCATGCAGCTATTTATTTGTCTTTGGGATACAGCTTCAATCGGTAACTGGTAAGAAAAAGACTTCTATAGAATACAAATCAAACCCTAAGAGGAACTCACAAATTTTGTTCAAATCAAACCCTAAGAACAAATCACATTTTTTAAAATCCAAATCAAACCCTACATTACATAAAAGAGATATTCTTCTTAGTGAGTTCACGTGAACAGCTTCTCCGATATGTTTGTGTAATAACCTTCATCACTCACTTCTTTTTCCCCCTTGAATATCTCAGCATCATCGAAACCTGTTCCACACATTTCATCTCATCAACAAAACAACTTCTCACACAATTCATTTACTCACTAGATTCTGTGGAAACTTTGTTTTACCTGAACCTAAGTCCTCTGTTTCATCGATAACCGCTATTTCCTCAGTCCTCTTAATCGGCTCGAGCGACTTCCAGTCTGAGCTTCCATTTCCTTCTATACAAACTTGGTTTCTCGAAACCCAGTCTTCAAGAACTTCCATGTTGCTGTGCGATAACGGGTCTACAATCTCATCTCCGCTGTCCACACCCCTAAAGAATAAAACAGAGAAACCCTTCAAAGCTCTGTTTTGGAACAAACACGGTCTTGTAATCAATAAGAAGCAAAAAAAAAAAGTCAAACTTACAGTCGTTTGAGCCGCATGTTGTACTGAACAAACACAAGATCGCTGAGCCGTTGTCTCTCAATCGAGTTCTTCGATTCATAGACTTGCTTGCTCGGCGTCAGGTTTCTCCCAGAGCCAATCAACGAGCTGCATGTCTGACTCAGAATCCGTATCGCAAATCGTGACAGGTTCAAGCAGCTTTCTCCATATGTAGACCACCACTCAGCTAAAAAAACAAGAATAAAAAAAAAAAACCATGTTAAAGTACGAGTCATTTCCAAAACTTCAGTGAATCAAGAAGAAGAAAAAACGGCGTAGTTACCAGGAAGCATTGTGTCACGAGCTCTGATTGCTAAGTTCCTTCCGAAAATCCCGCCAGCATTCTTGTACGAGTTGATGTCCTTGACGATTATATCTTGAACGTTGACGTCAGGGACCAACTTCTCAATGCAATCAACCACAGCTAAATGGATCTCACTACGCATCTCTTCATCAATGCTATAGAAGAACTTTGGGTTAAGATAGAAACCAGCAGCGTGCAAAGGAAGACGATGCTGCTGCAACCACCACTTATCTATAATCTTCCAGTAGATTATGTAGTCCTCCCTGTGAACCAAATGCGTCTTAATCGCTTCTTTCGCTCGGTAAAGTCCTGCGTAGACATACCCCATTGCAGGTCTCTTCTCAGAGCAAACTATCTTCAAAACACGCAGAAGAGGGAGCGTTATATTGTTCGCCAACGTTAACGCCTTCCAGAAACTCTCGTCGTTGATCGTCTCTGCCATTGCCAACCCTCCAGCTTCCTTCGAGTACGGACACTCGTTCCACTCGGAGGAAGTAACCATAGACTGCAAATGAGGCTTCAAATCCGCAAATCTCGCCGTCGTCGCGAAATTCGTAGCGGAAACGGTGAGTCCCGGCTGCACAATGTCGTTGCCGAAGGTGAATCTCCTCATCAGATTCAAGACGTCACTGTGATTGTATATGATTCTTGTCACGGTTCTTGCTTGTTCGATGATATCGCTTATCCAGTCAATCTTGCCGAACTCTTCCAGCATCTTGTCGAGGCAATGCGCAGCGCAAGGAACCCAGTAAAGAGTACGATACACATCCATCAGCTTCTTCCCCGCAGCGACGTAATGGTCTTCGCATTTGGTGATCACCTGAACGACGCTCGTGTCTCCGACTTCTTCAACAACCTCCTTAAGCAACTCATACAACTTATCATCATCATCAGAAGAAGAAGAAGAAGCTAATATCTCCGACGCATCAACGGATTTCAAGAACACTACTTTCTCCGGAGAGTAAACCAAGAAATTAAGAACCTTGGTGCCTTCACTGGAGCTCAGTTCCTGGACTAAAACAGAACATCCCGTCTTCTTCCACAGCAACTTGCATTCATCGACTTCGTTCTTCGTCTCCTCCACGCAGCTCTTCAAAACCCAACCTCTGAGGTCTTCATGTGCAGGGATAGAAACACCGAATCCTCCGGAGACAATCGCGTCGAACAACGGCTGGAAATTAACAGAATTAACCGCGTCGAAATCAGCTCCGATGTCGAACAATAACCTTCCGATCGCCATGTGAACCGTCTTCTCCCGGTCCTTCGACGACGGGTGCACAATGTTCTTCACGCTGCTAATAGCCACCGGGATCAAATTCTCCATCAAATCGCCGTCGCCGACCTCAACATTCGCCAAATCAAAAGCAGCATTGTTGTTGTTGTTACCACTACTGTTCTTCCTACTCCTGTAAGTCCTCTGCTTCGTCCTCCCCGTGCTCTGACCAGCTACTAACTCCGGCGATTTGAATCCGTTATCGTCGGCATCGGAAGGAGCAGCAACGATCTGAGTCGCCGTCTCTCCTTCATCCCCAGGAGGGAAATAAGCTATAGGCAACGGCTCAGGGCTCGATTTCCGTCTCTTCCTCTGACGTCTCACAGTGCCGTCGATACACTGCTGCAGAAACAGACGAACCTCTTCGGGGACTTGATCGCAGATCGTTCCCTGCCCCTTTTTGCCGGCGAGATGCTCCTTAACTCTGGTGATGCCGCCGCCTTTGAACATTTTCCGGCAGTAGAGACATCTCATCTGGACTCGATCTCCGTATTTGTAGACTTGACAGTGTTTCCACGCACTGTCTTGCTTCTGTGGCGTGAGAGCTACAGGCTCCAAATCCGAATCCATTCTTAGAGAAGCCTGCAAAATAATCAAAATCCAGAAATTTCACATTGCTTGATTCGAGCTGAGCAAATCGAATTACAATCTGAAACCCTAGATCCTCCGATTCACACGTTACGAGATCAAAACCAGCTGAAGAAAAAAAAGGTCGGAAACGTTCTCGATTCCGGTAATTTGAAAACGGATCGGATTATATTTGATCGGGAAAATTCTAAAACCCAGTGTACACCAAAATCTCAACCGATTATACAAACGAATCAAACCGGTGAATTTTATCCGTTTTTGATTATCGTAAAGGAGCGAGACGGAGAAGAATTAAACGAACCTTTTTGGTTTGCAGGTTGTGACCGGGTTGGTTACGGGGGGAGAATCGGTTCGTTAAAAAACTTGATTAAATTACGGTATAAGGAGTTCGGTTCCGGAGAAGAAGAAGGTGGAATCAAACGGAGGAGAAGAGTGGGAGGAGCGGAGGAGAAGAATCTGAGGGCGACGGAGAAATGCAATGTCTGGGAAATTTTTTGAGATGACCCGGCTCGTTAGGGTTCGAGAGGAAGAAAGGTTGGGCAGCTTTTTTTTCTGGTTTATAAAAACGACAAGGACGTCTTTTCTTCTTAATTAATCCTTTTTTTTTTTTGCTAAATAAACTTGTTTTTTTTTTTGGCATCAGCTAAATAAACTTGTTTTGCGTAGCTGATTCGGTTTTCATTCGAGGACTAAGTGGAAATTTACAGAAAGTCTAAGGTCTGGTCTGATGATAAGTAACTTTTTGGGGCATCTTCTAATTTCTTTCTATAAAAAAAAATGATTTGTGCAATATTATGGTCTTTTAGAAAATCTAGAGAAATTTACTGATTTTCAAATCTTCTCATAAAAACTAATTAAAGTAAAGTTGGTAAATACTTATAAAATTTCAATTAATTAATTTAACTCGTAGTACAATTTTTATTTTTATTATTATTAGCTTTAAGGTAGTTTCATAAGCTATAATTAGATTTGGTTGCATAATTTTTTTTTTTATTAGATTTTGAATTCTATAATGATTTAACATCTAACTATGTAATGCAAAACTTATCGAAGATTAGAAGAGTGAACTTTTGACTAATTAACATCTCTTTTCATTCACTCCCTTGGGACTTCCTTGGTAGTAAGACAGTTTTTTTTGTTGTCTCGCTTATTAGAAGAGTGTTTAGCGAGGTGCGAGAATTATGTTTTTGAATCATTTCATTACCATACATATAATATAAGTAACTAACGAGAAAAGGTAATTTGCAGATTCAAAATCGAGGTAAATAGAAAAAACTAACAACGACTCAACGAGGTCAGTCAATTGAGATGTTTAAGGAAAGGGAAACAGAGAAAATGTCGTTCTCGTCACACATAGCAGTAAGTAAGTTTTCGATAATCCTTTGAAAAACACAATTTTCACACATAGCAGTAAGTAAGTTTTCGTTAAAAGATTATGATATGAGAGATTATTTTTCCAAGAGTCTATACAAAGTGGCACTAGTTTTACCGAAGAATATTATTAGATTAAAGTATCTTCAACTAATACTAACATTTCAAAATTCAAACCATGAATGAAGATTTCGCATCACATGTTTTGGTGAAGTTGTTGGATAAGCTACATCTCTAACACCATCAAATCAAAGTGACAACTTAAGCATGATTCTAACTAGAGGATGGACGATCATAAAGAAAAGCGAATTCAGATAAAACCAATTCAATATCAATCAATCACTAAATTGCAAACCAGAATTGAACATTTTTCAAGCTAGGTTAACAAACAAGTTTGCATCAAATCTCTAGAATCGAATCATTTGAGTAATTTCACACACCAAAGATGGATAAGTTAAGGCACTACTGATAGCAAATGATAACGATTAGTAAAAAAAAGGCAAAAAATCCAGAAATCAAATGCAAAACCAATAGTCTTAACCATCCAAAACATGATCCACATTCATTCTAGAACTATAAAAGCAGATTGTAAATTCGATTATAAAAAAAGAAAACAGATAGATAGAACAATAAAAACTCCCTCGGGTTCTCTCTCAGAACCTGAGCTTGGTGAAGAACCACCTGTTCTTCCCAGTCTTGAAACGCTCCTCGAGCTTAGCCTTGGCTTCCTTAAGCGCAGCGACCTTCTTATCCTTGGACTGAAGCGCATCGAGAGTCGCGACATCCTTCAGATCCACGTCGAGCGTGTAGCGAGTGGGCATCAGGTGCTGGTAGTTCACGAGCTTGATGAAACATTTGACGCGGGATTTCTTCGCCGTCTTCTTCGCCGAGTCCTTGCGGATGACTTTGCTCGGGTACTTCTTCAGCCCGGCGACGAGGCAGTGGCCGTAGGGACGCTCGCGGTTTCCGTCGTCGAACGATTTGATGATCACGGCCTTCTTACCGGCATAGCGACCTTGGAGGAGGATCACCGCTTTGTTCTGCTTCAGGAACTTAACCATGGCTGCTTCTTCTCACTTCTCACCCCCTCTTACGGCGAAGAATACTAACTCCAAAGACGAAAGACGAAGGCGATTAGGTTTTTGGGATTTTATATAGTGTTGCTGAGAGAAACCCTAAAGGGCGTGTGACTGTGAGTATAGATCGAATTTGGGCCCGTGTAAAATGGGCTAGCCCATAAATGATTCCAAAATGATCTTGTGACGAAAATGGTTTTTTTGTGTTTAAGTCTTAAAATTCAAAAATATTTAACCATAAATTTGTGTGTTATTTGACCCCAAAAAGAAAAAAAAACATTTGTGTGAGATACCACTTTTCGATTAGATAAGTTTTTGAACAAAATTTAATCGGTATTGGAACAACTTTACGGATTGACAAAAAATAGTATTTTTATTGACCAATAAATTTTCGAGTAGCTTTGTTGGATATTCAACTATTTGGAAATTCCGGTTGCTATGGATCAATTGTTATGATTTTCGATTGCTTTTTTTTGTTCCAGCGGCAAAGATCTTGAGGTGATTGGTAGTACAAGAGTGATGAAATAGTGAATATATGTACATTAACCAAAAAACAAAAATATTGAGGTTTCTTCGGATCTTGATGTTGAAGTTTTGCTTTTTTATGGAATAAAAGAAGTACGCTAATTTCTTCTTTATAAGTAATGAATAAACATTTTTCCCACCTAATCATTTTATTTGGGTTCGCAACCTTCGTCTACTAGGACTATTGATGGTTAGATTGCTATTCGAATTCGTCAAACAAATTCACTTTTACTTAATGCAAAACATAACAACAACAACCAGCCACATAGTTCCACACAGAGAGTATTGAGTAACACAACTATCATCACATTTTCTTTATTACAGCAGTAAATTGGATGTAATCCTTAATCCCGAAGTCTTAGAAGCATGCGTCCAGAACACAACAGCAGCATAACGCAGCACAACTGCCAAAAGAAAAGACCACATAAACTGATTGTATAAGCCTTTTCCTTTTGCATTTTTTATGCAGTGAATATGAGTTTAAAATAGTAACAAATTCTGAAAAACTATAGAAACATAGAAATTTCCTTTTTGGCAACGCGCGTACGTAACTTTCCATGGCTTAATATCTTTAGTTGAGAAAAAACGACACTTTTGAGTTGAAAACTCTGAAGTTGGATTTTTTTTTTTTTTTTTTTTTTGAANAAATCTAGTGAATTTACAACAAAATTTGGTCCGAACAAAACAGCTTGAAGATTTAATCTCAACAAAAATGTTGACCCTTTTTTCCAAGCACTTAATTTGGCAGACTCTGCTCAACAAATTGCAAGTTATCCAATATTTCGAGTCGAGTTTGTAAATATTCCACTAAATTTCAAAAAATAAACTGAAGTCTCAAAAATATTATGTGATGAGTGATGATGATCCCACGAGTTGAAGATTTAGATAATCCGGCAAAACGAAGAAAATACATAAAATCTACACATACAAATCATCTTTTAAAAAAAAAAAAAAATTAAGCGTTCCGTGAGTATGTTGATAAAGACTAACGGATGATTACTGATTAGAGCTAATCTTTTTTCGAACTAATCTATAAACATAAAAAGAAAGTAAAAACGGAAAGAAAAAAAGTTACCATCCTTTCCAGAACCCATCGCCCTTGGACTTTGTCTCCACAGCGGCTACCGGAGGATCACCCACCACCGCATCTCTGGTCGGATATCCAATTGGCGGCGGACTTGTGTACGGCCCCTGTGAAAGTTTGTCGACTGTAGCTGAAAAATATTGTTAAATTATATATGTTATTGGTGTTGATATGGAATCATTGTTGGATATACGGCGGATATTAATCTTGAATTAAACGAGGAAAAACAAACTAAAGAATTCAGAGAGTTTACCAGAAATCTGATTGTGATCGGAATGATTCATTGTGACTCAATAATAAGTGAGGGGAGATGAAGATTAAGGAAGAGGAGAGACTGTTGTGGTTTTAATTTAAAGAAGACGAATATTATGATGAAGTTCTATAAAAGTAATCGTCGAGGTTTCGTGATGTATATATAATTCGAGACAACCAAGATGCGGACGAGAAAAGCTGGTGTGGACTTCTAACGAATATTGGAGTGGTTGAATTCAATTAATTCATGCTTAATATGAGAATTATAGTATTATGGAATCTTATAATAGTTTGACATCTATGGTATATTAACTTATCATATAATATGATAAAGGTTTTTCAAAGTGTTAAGTTATATCAGAATATAATTAGTTCCGTCAATGAATAATATGATCACAATTTATTATTTGATCATATAATTAAGTTTGATATAATGCTTTGTTTATTAACTAATTTATGAAATTTAGTGTGTTTTCAGTTATAATTGTTTGGTTTGTGATTTTTAATATAGTAGAGCTCAGTTTCGATTTCGTGACATGAAAATATTGATTATCATTCGTCGAGATGGTTGAGATATCATTATAGATACATAATATATATAATTAAAGTCCTCTAGTGTATTAGTTAAGAATTTTAATATAGCATTTCTTGAAAGGATAACGACATAAACCTTTTTTTACATCAAAACAGCTATTACGTATTGCACCAAAAAAAAACAAAACAGTTATTACGTATTATATGATGCAATATTAGTTTAAAGAGAGGGTAGAAGATTATATAGGACTAAAGCAATATATTCTCGATTTATTGACACTTTTGGTGCCGTGATCCTTGATTTATATACACTGTTTTTGATTTTCTTTGTGTTCTTTCTTAAAATAGATGGAATCTAATCTACATTCCGTTTTAGAGAAAACAGACAAACAGACGCGTCTGTGGTAAGTTTGAAAGTTGAAACATTATTCGATGACTTTCTTGCTTCTCAGTTCTCACTAGCTATATATGAACCAATTCTGTCCAAAATATCACATGATCCTTGTTTAGTTTCTATAATGTTCCCTAATTTCATTTCTGTTGGGGGTTTAACCAAAATTCAAACTAATTACGAGCCTGTAAGAATCCAGATTTCTTTTGCTAAAACATCAACAGATGGCCAACTATGATTAAATCACAATTGAAAAACTCAACTTGATTAAATCACAACTTGAATCTTCTCAGTTCTATTCTAGCTAGTCTCCAACTAACAAAGTGAATCCTCAACTTTTATACACCATGTATTGGTTAATACACTATTACCACTTGGTTAATTTTTGCGAAAATTATGAAAAACAAAAAATCTATAAAAAATAGTATTACGGCAGTTTAAGTGGACGAAACTAAAACTTCTTAATATATATTTTATATGGACATACAGAATAACATACATATGTGCCCGAAGCTAGCATTCCAATCTTGGACTGTTTCGTGTTAGGCTGTTAGTTAACATGTTTTGTTACGTTCACATGAATGAAATATGTACAGTGAGATACAAGCAAGATACAATAACCTTTAAATTTTTTTTTTTCTATAGACCCTATCGGCTGTCTGGTCAGCCCCGGTAGAAACTCATCGAAATGCTACAAAATAGACTCAGTTATGGGATACCACCCTCCCTATCCCAAGTTTGGGATGACTTTTAAAATTATAATAGTGAAAACCTTTTCTAGATACGTAGCCAAACATCTTTTTCATATAATAATAGTTGATGTTTGGCTACAATTTATAAGTCGTGATCGGTTTTTTTTTTTTTTTTTTGTCAAACCTTAATTTTATAAATAGTTTAAACTCCATCAAAGGAGAAATTGTTCAACACAAACCAATCCACCACATT